>VZTY01027835.1:130613-174143 GCA_013400935.1 Turnix velox
AAATTAGGATATAATTAGGATATAAATTAGAGGGGGATAGATTTAGACTAGACATAAGAAAGAAATTCTTTACAGTGAGGGTGGTGAAATACTGGAACAGGTTGCTCAGGGAGGTTGTGGATGCCCCCTCTCTGGAGGTGTTCAAGACTAGGCTGGACAGGGCACTGGGCAGCCTGGTCTAGTGGGAGGTGTCCCTGCCTATGGCAGGGGGGTTGGAACTCAATGATCTTTAAGGTCCCTTCCAACCCAAACTATTCTATGATTCTATGATAAGATAAATTCTTACTCCAGTTAGAAGCCAGCTGAAAAGTGACACCTAGAACTAACTTCTGGAGCAAAAATTGCATGTGAATGATTTTAAAAAGGGGATTGCTTCTTAGTTTCCAGGTCTTACCACTCTTAAGTCGAAGCAGTAAAACCTAAAGTGACTTCTCACTTTTAAAAAGTTTTTCAGCATGAGTTTAAAACTGTTATTTTAAGCAAATCTGCTGCTAAAAAATGGAGTGAGAGCACATAGTTACTGTCATTTATCTGTAGACTAACTATTAACTTTTTTCCATAATTTAAGTTTGTCTAGCAAATATTTGTGGCTACTTTCTGTTGTTAAGACAGTTTGAAAGCCCACCAATACCAGTCTGCCATATAGAAATGTCTGTCACATAACTTACTGTTCTTAGCTCATACAGAACCAGTAAGCTGGAAGAGATATTTTTCTTCTGTTCATATTTCTAACACTTTAAAATTTTATTTTAATATAAGGCAGAACCTGAATTTTTAAAGCTTGAATTCAGCTCTTAATTTTATTGATTCTGGTCAATTTTACATGTCAGAAACCCATAGTCAAGCAAAATCCAAAATGTACCACTGAGCCAGGGGAGAATACACCTTCTATCTAGTCTCTCCTTTCTAGCCCACAAAGGATGCAGGAGGTTTGCAAAACTTAATAGTGGAGTAGTTTAAATTAGTTTTTTCCCCACTGACTGTGGGATCAATTAGGACAGGTACCAGAGCATTAGGAGAACAGATGCAGGAGAAAATCAAATCAGTCAACCCAACAAAATTTATGCCTTGCCCCAGATTTCCTAAACCTTCCTATAGTCTTTAATCTTGTATCAATCACAGTTTGTGTGGTCCATCATGTGAAAAACATCCAAAAAGCCATCACCCCACAGGAAGCAGGCACTGCACCCCTGCTTACACGCTCCAAATAAGAACAGGTCCTGCAGCAGGAGCAGTAAAATCCTGGAGACTGACTAGCCCAGCATTTGAAGCTGCCTGAAGCACAAACAGGAATCAGTGGTTCAAGAGAATGTGCTACAAAGTAATCTGTTGAAGTTTCTTTAGAGTTTTTTGTTTGTTTTTCCTCTACTAGGAGCTACATAAATTAATTAGAAGTGAGTGCCAGAAGAGTTTTAGACTTTTTTAGGATAAACTTTTTTCTTTTACTAAAGAGAAAACAAATCTAAGATTTGAATAGTAGAAATTTCTTCTTTATAGTATCATATGATTTAGTAGAATTTTTCTTTATAGTACAATATGATTTAGTAGAAATTTTCCTTATATGCCTGCAGAAAACTTAGTTTTTGTCCCAGAGATCAGTTGCATCGACAGTGTAATACAGCCTGTAGCATTTAATTATTTTTTTTTAAGACAAAGTACTATACTTGGATATTTATTAAAAAAAGCAATTTCCTAATGTGAGAACTGGTCAATGTAAGAGGTACAGAACAGGTGGGGGGAGTAAAAATGAGAAAGTGAGAAAATAATCTATGGGATATTGTGAAGTGGACAGGCTGTGATTAAATTCTTGCTGCTTTTAATGAGTTGCTTCTTGTCAGCTGTGCTGCAGGAATTGACCACATGCATGTATTAAACACACCTCTGTTGGAGGGTAGAACATGTTAATCTGGGCTTCATGGAGTGGATTTGTGCCCTTAATCTGAATTAAGGTGAGTGGTAGAATTGATGTGGAGTCAGTACTGTGTGAGCTGTGCCTGCAAGAAGAAAAGATCTGTAGGAGCCAGATGGTGTGTAGTCTTCACAGTCAGCAGATGAACAGTCCTGGGTTGTTGTGTTTTCAGCTTCAAATACCATAGAAGTGAGTGAGACTAAGTTTAAAGTCAGTTAATAATATCACAGTTAAGCCTCATCTCCTGGATATGTCATGTCAGAACTGTACACCTTCCTCAGTCTAGATATTCCAGGTAAATATGGTGAAGTGTTTGGTAAAAAAAAAAATAAATAATTCACCTGTGGCAGGATGGAAAGGTAAGTGTGGCACAATACATGAGCTTCTTGCAATATACATAGGGTTTTTTTCCTCTTAGCACTGATTTGTTTTGGTCTAACTCAAAATGAAGTCTGTCTCTGTGCCTTTTTAAGACATATTATGATATTTAAGGTCCCTTCCAGCCTGAACTATTCTATGATTCTATGAATTCAGCAGTAATTTGTTAAGATTTCTTTGCAGGGGGAAAGAGGATGGATTGTTTTGCTTTGTTTTATCTTGCACTCTGTGTTGAAATAGTTGCTGCCAGTTTGAACTTACTGATAATGATATCAACATAGAAGAAATTGAAGCCTGGTTGATGCCCAACAGCCCTGTGGTCACACTCCCTCTTAGAACTGGAGCTCTGTGTCCAGCCCAGCTGGGGAAAGCTCCTGCCTCTCTCTTCTTCTGGCTTTTAAGCTGGAATGTTGTTGCTGAAATTGTACAATCACAGCTGATGAAAAAAATTTGGATGTGGAAATTTGGATGAAAAAATGTTTATGTGCTGATTTAAGTGAGGAGAGAAAGGGGTCCCATAAGCAACATGATGATACATAAAAAATCTTGTGGTTTACAATATCTGGATGCCTACCTGGAGTGGAGAGAGCTTAGGAACAAAATAAAAAGGCTGAAATTCTCCTCGACTCTGAAATAAGATAAAAGAGTATAGTAGTGGAAGGATTTAAATGGGGAGGGCAGCTGTTATAGCCCCCAGTTGTACATATTTTATCCTGAGGCACCATTTGGTTTAATAAAATTTAGATCTAAGGCTGTCCTTAACCTATCAGTTTCTTAAGACTTAATTATAAAGGTTATACTTTCAAAGGACAAAAGCATTATTCATTTGTCTCTTCATGTCTTCCAGGTTTATCTTGCAGATTATGGACTTTCCTACAGATATTGTCCCAATGGGAACCACAAACAGTACCAGGAAAATCCTAGGAAGGGCCATAATGGGACAATAGAGTTTACCAGCATAGATGCCCACAAGGGAGTAGGTAGGTTTCTTTTCTTCTTTTTTTTTTTTTTATTTCAGAGGAGTGATTACAGAATGAGTAATCAGTCTGTGTGAGCTGGTGTGTTCAATAGGATTGGGGATTGCTCAGACCCTTGTGTGGTGACCTCTTCTACCTGGGAGTGCTTCCCCAGGGTTGGTGTGGGAAAGGGAGCAGCACCATTAAAACTAAAAGGACTGGGAGGCAGACCAGGATGCCCTAGGAGTTTGCCATTAAACTTAATTGGTTCATATTGGAAGTCCTGATTTGTGTTTGCTGTGGTCTGTGGAGGCAGAGGCAGTATTTGCTAATGTTGCATTGTCAAAGAAAAATGTTTCAAGTGTGCACTGTCCTTTAGGGAGAGCTGTGCCTGTATGTCACCATCTGTGTTATGAGAGGATATTTCAAGATGACATTCCTCCTGCAAGGAGAAAAACCTTCACTGAAGCCATAAAGTGTTAACTTTTTGAAATCTTTTTTTTTTTTTTCCAGTAGCCTTTCATATATCTTACTTATTTAAACTCACTTTGATGGTATTGGAAACACATTTGCAGGTAAATTACATACATAGTCCTTTTATTGGATATTGATTGTACTGCCTTGCATTCCAAGGCAGACTTAATTCAACAATTCCCTAATTAGTTAAAGTCATAACCTATGTCTTGTATTCATTTACCATTAATTAAACCTTAGCTGTTTATTACTCCGCAGTCCAAATCCAATAGCAGACCCATAGAGCCATGGAGAAGGGAATGGGAGGTCAATATTGAAAATATATGGTGCAAAGTCCCACTGATGGCTGCATTGTTCACAATCAATATGGTCAATGCAACACAACTTTCTTAGTTGCTATGTCAGCAAGACAAAAAGTCAATTCTAATGTTATGCTAGTGGAAAAAAAAAAGTGGTGATTATTGAAAAACTTTGACTCTGGCTATGAAACTGTAGGGGGTTTTTTTTGTTAACTTTTCTTTCCCTCCATTCCCCTGCTCCAAGATCTTCTAAAAACAAAAGGAAAGGTTTCCTCCTACTAGCTCTGCCAGGATCATTATGTCAGGAGTGATAACTGTAGAAATTTGTGCTTGTTAATAGCTGCTGAACTGTTACCTTAAACTAATACTTTCTAATGAGTTTTAGTTGGCACAAACAACTGTATATTATTGCTTTTTCTATTAAAAGGACCATTGACCATGTAATGTAGAGGGTCTTGATAATTTGCTAGTGCTGTTAAAACCTGCAATCGTTTAACTCTGGTCATTAGAAAAAATGAAATAAGACTGTCAAGGAGTTGCTGGTAAGAGAACTCTACAATTTCACCTGCTGAAAAATATTTTGTGGTGAAGGCAGCATCTGTTTCAAGCTATTTTAGTTCTCCCAAACATGAAGTGTATTTTCTGGAGACCTAACTCTGGCTGATTTTCCTGGTAGTGTGAGTAGTGAGGCTGTGTATTAGTATTTGGGGTGAGTGTTTTTTGAAGAATAGGTGGAAAAGTGGAAGTATGTGGGACTTGGCATTAGTTACAGCAGTGAGTTTATCTAGTGGATGTGTCTTTTGATGAGGATATGGTTAAAGGATAGATGTTCTTCCAAATAAAAGGAATTAAGGGAGTATACAGGAAAATAGGGTGGCAAAAGTTGGAGTTCTCTTATGATCTGTGGCTTAGGTTACCCCTCAGTGACCTAAATCTATGGTGGAATTGTTGAAAAGCAGCTACATCCAGGAAAAAAAATATTCAGAGAAATGGTTTCAGGGGGCTTATGCACATCTTACACGTGGAAATTTTTTGCTTGTTAATACCTGCAATTAGAAAATGCAGATTTTTCTGTATCTTCTGCCAGAAAAGCCTGCAAAAGATGGTGTGGTATGTGCTTTGTTGCAGAGAGTCCAAATGGTTCTCATTAAATGCCTCAGGTCTGACTTTGGAACAGCCTGGATCCATTAAGGCCAAATTTTCCCCATTTTCAGCATCCCAGGGAAAAATACTCATCTGCAGTGACTTCTGTTGGAGGTTGCACAGGTCCACATAGCAGAACACAGCAACTGGTTTCTGTCAGCTCATCTCTTGTAGTGAGATTGAGAGCTGCAGAGGTATTTCAGGATGCTAAAAGCCTTCTAAGAGATGGGGCAGAAGGTTTCTCTGCTCAACAGTCTTCTGTACTCATGACTTGTGGTTGAACCTCAGTCCTGTGCACCAAGGGAGGTGAGATGCTCTTCTTAAAGATATTGACAGAGTTACTTCACTGTTGCCGAATTAAAACTACATGGACAGCCTTCATTCTAGTGTTAGTTTTTCAGAACGGAGTAGTTTTTTTAGTTCAGTTCTCATGGAATATAGCTCTAACTCTTGTTTTATACAAATTAGATTGTTTCCAGAGGACTTTTCCTTGTTGTGAATAAAAATATCTCAAAAGGCTTGGGTATTACCAGTCAATGTGTTAAATTAGACAGATAATAAGGCTTTGACTTGCTGGTAAAGTAACTACCTGAATAGATACAGATTTGAGTTGCATGCAGAAACTTCAAACAAAATGATGAATTTGTTACCTTCAGAAGTGCCTCTTGGCAATGCTTGAATATCCTCTTTGTGTAAACCTTGTGAAATGCAACCACTTTCCACTGATTTAAATCAGTATTGGTGTATTCCTGGTTGAGTTGAAAGTTTAACCCAGCTGCATGCTCTCCTTGGTGTTCATCAGTTGTGGAGGTTGCTCAGTCTTGCACCACACTTGTATCACTACTCTGCCCTGGTGAGACCACATCTGGAATATTGTGTCCAGTTCTGGTCCCCTCAGTTCAGAAGGACACAGGGAACTGCTTGAAAGGGTACAGCACAGAGCAACAAAGATGATGAAGGAATTGGAGCATCTCTCTTATGAGGAAAAGCTGAGGGAGCTGGTGCTCTTTAGCTTGGAGAAGAGGAGACTGAGGGGTGACCTCATTCATGTCTGTAAATATGTAAAGGGTGAGTGTGAGGAGGATGGAGCCAGGCTCTTCTCAGTGACCTCCAATGATAGCACTTGGGGAAATGGGTACAAGCTGAAACATAGAAGGTTCCAGAGAAATTTAAGAAAAAAATTTTTCCCAGTGAGGGTGACAGAACAGTGGAACAGGCTGCCCAGAGTGGGTGTGGAGTCTCCTTCTCTGGAGACATTCAAAACTCACCTGGATGAGTTCCTGTGTGACCTGGTCTAGGTGTTCCTGCTCTGGCAGGAGGATAGGACTCGATGATCTCTTGAGGTCCCTTCCAATCCCTGATATTCTGTGATTCTGTGATATTCTACTGATAGTAAGAGCTGAGTTGGATGCACTGTTCCTGTAGCAGATGATGGCAAAGCACTGCCTTCAGACAAGTTAGTTTAATCTGTGCCAGAGTATGCTGGTGGCTGAAACAAAGAGGAATTGCACCTCAGCTGGGAAAGGCTGGGAGCAGTACTTCTGTTGGGTGTCTCAGCTCTTCATGCTGCTTTTGTCTCTAGCTTTCCATGGTCACTTGTGCTCTGCCCAGTGTGTTTGGACCCCCCATTTGGCTCTCCTGTGCTGCTTGGGGGCTTCTGGACTGGTTGGGTGTTTGAAAGTTCATCACAACCCTAGTGAGATCCATCCCATACCTATGTCCATCCTAAGTCAGGTCCCAAGCTGAGCTTTGCTGCAGGATCTGACCCACACCATCAGCATTCTTGCATTTCCTGTCTAGATCTCATTGCATCCAGCACGTGGGCTTTTTTAAAACTTAAACCTTTTTATTTTGATTCAAGTTTTATATTGCTAAGTTGCATTGTTTTAGTGTGGTGTTTGATTGTATTCATTGCATTAATTTTTTTAAGGACCCTACTGTATAAACACTATTACCTTTTTGTTTGCTGATTGATAATTAAAGAAAATTATATCTACACCCAGTGTAGGCTGAAAAAAAAATGGTTACATACTTAGTGTTAAAAAGTAATATTTGGATCAATGCCTCCTATGGATTTTTGTAGATTTTCTACTCACTGAGGCATGCAGTCAATACCTAATTTCTCTGGAGATATACTGCGCTTAACATATTGAGTTTTTTTTAAATACTCCAGTCTTGTGCACTGAGTGCATGAGACCAGTTTTAATTTGCTATCATCGATGGACACAGGAGTATGAACTGTCTGTGCTGAATTCTCTCCAGCATTAATTTGTGTTGGCTACAGACTTCCTTTTAACAACATTTCACAATATCTCGTAGCAGCTTTGCCATCTCTTATGGTTTTATCTCACTGGATAAAGCACCAGCTGAAATCCTTACACAACTTGTATCTACCTCTAGGATTGTAAAAGCAGGTTAAGTGGTCTTTGTGCAGGCTTGGAGATAGAGTTCCTCAATCTGATCCATTAATTGTCACTGTTTTTGGAGCAGAAATAGTTTTATTTCTGTGTCCTATGCTAGGGAAAGCAGCTGGAGCTGTGTTTGATGCCATATTTTAAGCAATTTTCTGTGCTAACACTGAGTTTACTGTAACATACACTCCTTGGTCCATGCTTGTACCTTGTCTATACATTGAGCTGATGATAGGGAGAGCTCTGCTCTTCTTGCTCTTATTTTCCCTACTGGTCTGACAGAACTGGTGCTGTCTGATATTAAAAACACAGCTCAGTGCTTGTCCATTTTTCCTTTTCTCTTGACTAGAATGTATGTAGGGTTTGATGTGTGGGATTATAAACACCTAAGCCTGAAAAACATATCTTTCTGAGCCTGCACAGCTTCCAGAGAACACAGCTCTAAATGGCTCTGGATCAAAAAGCTTATTTGTCCATGTATAGTTAGGATTCAGAGGGAGCCTGCTGGATTTTTTTTGTTGTTGTTGGTCAAATGAATTATTGATTTGGTATGTGTTTCCCAAAGACTCTATACAGGCCTAACTGTAAATCCTAAAATAAGAGGAGAATATTACCCTTCTGGTGGCAAATGGGTGGAACTAAAGAAAAAATAAATGTGAAAGGAATAAAATGTGTGAAATATTTAAAAAGGTCTTTTTAATTTCTGAGTTTTGGATTAGATATGTGCCCAGCACAAGAGGGAGCAGGAGGAGGGTCATTGTAAGCAAAAGAAGAGTAAGGCTTTAGCAGGGAGAAGTTTGAACAGGTTCCTACAACCACCTCTGTAAGCTCATTCTGTCCTTCCAGGAGTGTCCAGAAGCAGCAAAAAACCCCCAAACTTTCTAGCACAAGTGATGAATTTGTCTGGCTGTTAAATTTTGGCTCTTGCTCTCTAGCTACACCAGCCCTTCAAAATGTTAGTGAACCTCACAGCTGCTTATCAGCTCCTCACCTTTGTGTGTTTTTTGTTTTTCTGACACACAGATGTGGAAGAAGAGTAAAACTTCCTGTCCATACTCTACTACCACATGTTCTCCTTTCTGCAAGTTTGGAACCTTTTACTTCTGACCAGGTACTTGCACCTCTTGCCACCACCATTTTATCTCCCACTCACAGCTTGTGGTGGGATTCCTTTTTGCATCTTCCTACCTTCTTGCTGCATAAACCTCTCCCTAACAAGTTGGGAGACTCATCTCATTCCACCAGTGCTGGTGGTTAGTCACTCTCTGTCCATGCTCAGAGGACATAAACTTCTTCCTAACAGATCAGGACCCCAACCCTCTTCTTTTCAGCACATTTCATTCTACCTGTCCTGGTTGTTAGTCACTCTCTGTCCATGTTTAGAGGACATTAGAGGACATAAACTTCTCCCTAACAGATCAGGAGCCCAGCCCTCTTCCTTTCAGCCCATCTCCTTCCACTAGTCCTGATGGTTAGACACTCTCTGTTCATGTTTAGAGGACATAAACTTCTCCCTAACAAATCAGGACTCCAACCCTCTTCTTTACAGCACATCTAATTCCACCAGTCCTGGTGGTTAGTCACTCTCTGTCCATGTTTAGAGGATGCTCCAGCTGTTGGCCATGCTCTTCTCTTATTGATGGAGCAGAGCAAGTGTGAAAGTGAGGAGGCAGTTAGATCCTACAGCTCCAGGGGTACCTGTAACTACTTTCTTGGAGGTGGTTTTGCAACCTGAACTGTTCTGTGATTAGGCTGCTGTGGTTGTCCAGGACAGCTCTGCTATTTGATTGAATTTGAATTTGATTCAAATTTGATGAAATTTGAATATCATAAACTGGGAATTTCTGTCTCTTGAGCTTGGACATGGCAGGACAGTGTCAGCAGTGTTGCTGCTTTTGTAGGACCTGAAGCAAGTTCTCTGTCTACTGTGGTGGGACTTTATCCTGTGACAGGACAGTGCTGGTGTGTGAGCTGGTACCTGCCTTTGAGAGGATGTGAGCCCTAAAGGACTGGTGATTCTAAGGACTGGTGACTCTAAGGACTGTGAAGCAATTCTGGGGGTGCCCAAGGTGAGGCCAGAGCTAGGGAATCACAGCTGTATCCTCCCTGTGAGCAACAGTGGGATCTCCTGTCAGTACTGTGGGAGGATTCCTGCTGATCACCCTGAGACCAGTTGAGTGTAGGATCCCAGTTTAGGAAGCAGACCACAGCCAGCACAGGAGGCAAGTGAAATTGCCTTATTCTGAGCTCTCTGGAAAAGCTGCAGCCCAGTTGTGATGATGCACTGCATCTTTCTGACCAGCATTTGGTGGTGGTGGTTATTAGTGATCACTTCAGCAACATGCTGAGCTGTATGGGAGGAATAAGAGATTTTTTTTTTCTTCCTGGCTCTTTCCTGAGACTGAGGAACTGCTAGAGAGTGGCCTTCAAATGTAAGATTTAACCTTTTTCCTGTAGTCAACCACTCAACTCAGTCAGTCACTATCCTGCTGCAATGAACTCCCCAGGCTGACCATTACCTTGGGGAAGCAGCACTACAGTTTTACCTTCCTTTTGGAATTTTCCTTTTTTCTACTCCTAATGCAGGCATCCTTTATTGACAAGCCTTGCATTTGTCTGGCATTTTTACCATCTCAACCTTGAGTTAAGAAGTTATGCAACTTTTAGTTTATTCATTAAATCTTTTTTCAAGATGATGCATTTTCAACCTAATTATATTTCTCCAAGGTCATGTTAAGACTCCCTCTCTTTATGGGATTTTTTTGGATTAATGGATGCAGTATAAGTTACATTTATTTGGGAATTAACACGAATTTGTATGCTGTAATGGGAGTGAGAATTGGAGGTTCCACTGTATGTAGATGCAATATGAGCAACCAAAAAGATAATTTTTTATTAAAAGCTTCCAACTGAACAAAAAACTCATGGTGAAATTATAATGTAATGGTGCTAATTACAAATAATAGAAGGACATTTCATGTGTCACTCATTAGACCTCTACATCTATGCAAAAAGGCTTATCAAAGTTAGTTTAATAAGGACCACAGAGGGAAAAACTCCCATTTTTATATGGGTTTTGGATGGGTTCTTGGGAGCAGTGTGGTTTTTAAAGCATCACTTTGATGATCTAATTTGAAATAGTAATAACAATATAAACTAGGGTTCAGCCAAAAAAAAGTATACGGAGAAGCAGAAAATACTTTCATCTTGGGGTGAATTCCTTCAATTATATTATTTTATCCTTGAACTCTGTGCCTGTGTGTTGACTGTATGTTTGTATATAAAACTTTTCTTACGGCCGCTCTCTGTCTTCATTAACAGTGCTTATTAATTCATTAACTTCACTTAAGTTGTTCCTGATTTATCTTGGCAGGAGTGAGGACAGAATCAGGCCCTTAAGTCTTCAAATTAAAAAATAAAACCATAAAAATATTGTGAAATTAAATATCACCAGCATGTTCCCCTTAAATAGTTTTTCATATGAGTCTAAAATATTGGTTAAAATATTCATGATTAATAGCAGAAATCAAATAGCCATTAAAAAAAGGAGATGAAAAAAAAAGTTTTTAGTCTAGAGCAGTAAGAAAATTTGCTTTAATTAAGTATATTTTGAATGTATCCTCTTGCAGCAGTGACAAGTTATAAAATAGAATTGTTTTATTTTTGCCTGGCTATCACATTTAGAATGAAGCCAGACTGACCTCTCCCAGTTCATGTTTGTCAAAAACTCTTGTAACCTTCAATTGTATCACCAGATTTATTTTTGCAAGTGAACTTGTAGTTGAAATGCATGTATTAGTGCTTAATTTGGAGTAAAAATCTAATTATTCCATTGTTCATAGGTAATACTAATTCATCCATGATTAGTTAGCAGAATACTTTGTTTATAAGGTTCTAAATTATTGTATCACCAGATTTATTTTTGCAAGTGAACCTGTAGTTGAAATGCATGTATTAGTGCTTAATTTGGAGTAAAAATCTAATTATTCCATTGTTCATAGGTAATACTAATTCATCCATGATTAGTTAGCAGAATACTTTGTTTATAAGATTCTAAATGATTTAAAAACTCATTTAAGCCAGCATTTCTGGCTAATACTGAGCTGACAAAGGAGCAGAGAGAAAGTACAGTCAAATAATTTGTGTAATTCTATGAAAAACACAAGTAAATATCTGTATGTAGTAAGACTTGCAGTGAGCTGGGAGATAAAGTGATAGAGGAGTTTACCATAATTTTCTCTTTTATTTTCAGTGGTTTAGTTACTTATTACTATTCTCCCCTCTCTTATTATTTTGCCTTCTCTCCCCTCTGTCTGACTGCTGTGGATTTTGGAAGGCATTTAGTGAAGTTGTGCCCACATCTCTCTCTGGTTGCCTGGTTGTAGTGACCTTACCCTACTCTTAGCCAGGAAAAATGGGAAAATCCGTGTGAGAGCAAGAAGATAATTAGTCATGGACTAAGTATAAAGTGTGAATTAAACTTTACTCTGACCATTTTGTCAGAAAATTTTATTATTTTAGGTTGTCTTCTGAAACCTAATTTCTTTAGCATTATTTAGATTGTTATCAATCAATCTCCCAGTGGAAAAAAGAAGTGGTAGGTTGTAATTTGGACAAGGTTTCTCAAAAGCTGCTCTCTGTAGCTCATCCTACACAAACAGGTGCCAGAAGAGCATTGTGTGAAAATGAGAGGATCTGGAAGGAAAATTTCTGGTGTATATGGTTCCAATCTGGAATTGCCATAATGGAGAAGGAAGTTGTGAACACATGTGTATGAATGGACTCGTTCCACGGTTAGCAGGAGATTTATGGCTGAAGAAATCACTACAGAAACAGCAAGTGCTGGAGATTGTGTTTTTATTTTAATAGGAGAGCCAAGTCTTGCATTAGGGAGGTTGCAGAATCTGGTGCAGAAAATAAAGTGCCCCTGAGGGACAGCATAGCTTTCTGTTAGATTGAGGGCCCTTTAATAATCCCATAGTCTAATAGCAGTTAAGATAGAGGCTCCATAAGAGCTAATCTTCCACTTTTACAGTGATGTGTGCACAGTAACAAGGAGCAGTTATGAAGTGTTGGCACCGTGGCTTTTAGCATATGACTTTTTAAATTAAAAGACAAGTTTACTGAGTGACTTTCTGGAATTTATTTAATGAAGGCCCATAAAATGTGATATCTGTTTACAGCTGGATTAGCAGCACTGTGTGCTCAACTACTAGTCTTCAAAAAAGTACCAGACCAGTCTGAAATCTTCTTTTTCTTTTATTTTTTTCTGGAGAAAGTGCAAATTCATTTTGGAAAAGCAACAGTTTAACTTGTCTTGCTTTACTCACGATTGGCAGTCCCTGTTTTTGCAGATTCCATGTGGTGTCCACTTGCAAAGTACAGGCTGTACAAAGAAATATTGCAGCAATCCTGCTTCTTCAGGTTTTTTTTCAAGTGTGATTTCCTCTGAATTAGTGGCAAGAAGAGCAAATCTCTTTGTATTTCATGGTTTTGTTTTATTTTTTTTTTCCCTTTTTCATGGATTAACTTGAGTTACCTGCTTTTCTGCACAGACATTTGGACTCAGGGTTATTTTTTTAAATAGAATTGGGTCTCCTCAGTTTGTATCCTGTAGTGTTGGGGTGTGCAAAGTTGTTCCTGAAATAAATAACTTGCCACTGGTGTGCTGATAAGTTTGCCCAGGACTTGCTAACCAGCAAGAGTATTTTAGCTTGAGCTAGGACTCTCTAAAGAAGCCAACTCGAAACCAACTTGAGTGTGCAAATGTACACTAGATGGCAGTTTTGTCATGCCTTCCAAGTTCCAACAGCTCTACAGGAGAACAGGAAAGGCCATCAGTGCTCAGTCTGCACTCACAGGGTCCCCCTGCATGACCAGTGTGGACCCCATGGACTTCCTGGAACATGTGTTAGCAATTTAGCAGCAGACATTTATTTCTTTGTTTTACTGCTTGGTTCTTTGAGAAAGTGTTGGTACTCAGTTATGGGCTGTCTGGATCATGTCAGAGGCCATGGGGATCAAGTCCATGTGACAGGCCAGACTGTGGAAGGATGAAGTTGGAGGAGGTGAGGAAACTGACCCTTACTTCAACGGCAACAAGTCACTGCCTGTCTGTGGACTCTGGCCAAATGCTGGGGAGTTTTAGGTCTGATACAGCTGAATAAACAAAACACTCTACCCATTTGGCTTTTTTTCATATTTCATCAACACTACTTCAATCAAAGTATTTGCTGTTTCCTAAGAAGAAGTTCTTATTTTAATCCTTTTCTTTTTTCTTTTTTCTTCCCTTCCCCCTCTCCTGTATTTTAGCCCCATCCAGAAGAGGTGACCTTGAAATCCTTGGCTACTGCATGCTGAAATGGTTGTGTGGGAAGCTACCCTGGGAAGAGAACCTGAAGGACCCTGTGGCTGTCCAGACTTTGAAAACAAAGTAAAAATCAAACAACACACCCATGTACATACAAATTTGCACATATTCACCTTAGAAACATGCATTTCCTCATCACTTAGAAAGGCAGCTCAGAGAAAGGCAGCTTTGCATCCCTCACAACAGCACCTTACAAGAGAGTTAAAATGATTTTCCTTAATTGAGAGATGTTAGAGGCAGTTAAGAATGTGAACTCTTTGTGTATATATATCGTCTTCTACACATCTCTGTGTGTGCTGCTGGAGAGAGATGATAAATTCAAATCCAAAGAACGCAGCCATTTAGTCTGCAGTGTAATTTTTTATTAATTTTTTTTTTTTTTTAGTGCTCCTTTTCTAAAGCAAACATTTAGGAATTAGTGCAGACATTCCTGCACCGTGCAGCAAGTTGTTGTGTGTTTCCATTAAACTTCTTTGTGGAGGCTGAGAGTAAAAACATCTCTTGGAAGTTTTTTTTTTTTTCCCACATGTGCATTCAATTTATCTGGCTTTCTATAGGATACAAATTTTCAGATGCTTTTATGTAGGTTTTTAAGGTTTTTTAAGCCTACTGCTGCCACAAACAAACTAAATACTAAAGGAAAGATTTTGATTAAAGTCTATCCTTTATCACAAAGTGACTCATTTAGAGCTAAAACAACATTATTAAGTGGTTTTGGGGACTTGAGAGAGTTAATTGCATGTGGTGGAGTGTAGAAGGCTGCATGGAGGAGCAGTTCCCCATAATTCTAATATCACTACTGGAAAAGGCAGCAAACTTTTAAGCAGGGCAAAACTCACAGGAGAAGGAGACAATAAGGAGAGGAGGAGAGCCACAGAAATCAGTCTGCAAATTCAGCTCTTGGCAGAGAATAAAGGTTTTGCCTGCAGACTGTGGGGTAATACAGATTGCATCTGTAAATGTTGACACCCCATGTTATGTTGAATATTTCTCCTTTAAAAGTTCTAATCATCATACAAACCCCCCCCTGCCAGATAACACTTACAAAATTCAATCTTAAATGGGTTTAATCAATGGAGCTGCTTCACTAATTCTTCCTTTGCAGTTAACCCTTGGGTTGCTGGCATTTGCAGGGTGCAGATGCTTAAGAGGAAAGGTGTAGAAAGTTATAGAATCATAGATTGTGTTGGAAGGGACCTTAAAGATCATCTAGTTCCAACCCCCTTGCCATAGGCAGAGACATCTCCCACTACACCAGATTGCTCGGTGCCAAAGGTTTGTGTTAAGTTTTCTGGATTTGATGTTTTTTTGGGTTTTTTTTGTAGGGCTTTTAGAGATGTGCCTTTAAAGCACTCCACCAGCTTGTTTTCTCTGCTTGATTTAGCCTTGGTGGGGTGAGGGTGTTATGTCAGAGGGCTGCCCCCCTCCCAGTTTTTGGATTGAGGAGTATTTGGGAGAGGGAAATGGCTGAAAAGCTGTTTCCACCTGTGTTTTGCCGCAGTTACACCTCTGAGAGCCACTTCTTCAATATATTACTCGCCAACAATTGAAAAAAAAAGAAAAGAGGGTGGATTGTGTAAATTTTTAGCCTAACCCCTGTTGTCTTGGGGTGCACAGTGGTGACAATGACAGTGGGGCTGCTGGGAGAAGAAGGAGATTATTCTGGGAACCATCCCAGGGGTTATTCCAGAAACCAGTCCTGCGATTTTCCCAGATTCCATCAGAAATCTCCTATTAGTCTAATGAACTGTGTTCTTGATATTGGGTAACTTACCCAGCTTAACCCCTTTTTATTTATCTTAAATTTTCAGTGCTCGTAGTGTTTTACTTGCCAGAAATGGACACCCAAATCCTCATAAATTAGTAGATTAGCAGCATAATTGCACCACTTCTCACCCTGCCAGCCCTTTGTGGTGAGGAAGGTGTGTGATGGTGAGGAAGAAGAGGCTGGGCATGGAAAGTAGGGTACAGGAGCTGACATAGGAACTCAAATTCTCTTCTTCACTTGTCTCATCCTGTCATCACTTCAGCACATCTTTCCTCCCAGTGGTGCTGAGGTGATAATTTGCAAAGCTTTGGGCATTGGTAAGGGGATATTTAAGGACTGGTGTATTTTAGAAATGTTTGTGCCATGCCACAATTAGGGGAGAGGCTTCATTTGAGTTAAAATTTAACCTAGATTACAGGAAAAGTTGTTCAAAAGTTTCCTCAATATTGAAACACCTGTTGCTGGTAGTAAGTCATCATAAAACTGAGATCCATTTCAGCTCAAAGCATTTTTCTTCCTAGGAAATTTAAAATATCCCACAGTCTTACCTATAAGCCTGGTGCTGAAATGAGCAGTCTCCAAAGAGTTAAAAAAAATCTAGCTGTTGAGAGGAGGTTCTGTTTAAAAAAAAAACAAAAAAAAACAGTCCTGTGAATCATTAGCTATCCCGGAGGTCCAATCCCTTTGGAATTGAGACTTGCTGTCTTCCTAAATCCCAAATGAAGAATCACCTGCTCCAAAACCACATTAAATTGTTGCACTATCCTAGTTTTTGGTTTTGTTTTTTTTTTTTTTCCTCAGACTTATGGATGAGCTCCCAGATTCTGTGATGGAATGGGATTCCTCTGGAAGCAGCTGCAGTAAGTGGTCTTATCCCTGTTACAAAATTCTTACAACAATGTCAGTTTCTCAGTGTTACAAAAGTAACATAAATTCAACAAAGTAACAGAAATTCAATAAATTCTTCAAGTGCTAATTTTTGATGCAGAAATCTGAATGGGTGCCCTCTGTGATGTGAGAGGGGGGATCTTGGCCATATATAATCTAAGGTTTTGAGGAAGCACTGAATATCTTAGGAACAGAATTAGCTGTTAGTATGGAAATAATAAGCAGCTGTCTACAAAAGGGTTTAGTATTTCTTAGAATTCAGAGTTTGAAAAAGTAAATGAATGGACAGCCTGTCTTGTCATACATTTCTTCCTTCACTGAAATACAGGGAAAACCCCAAACTTCCTTCAGAGGTCAGTAACTCTCCTTGATTTATTCACATATTTCCATACTGTTCCAGTGTCTGAATGATTGGGATGCATCATATATTGCACAAAACATATTCATGCTGTGTATACATATTTAGCAAGCCTTTTCTTCTGGGATTTTACCAGATGCTAATATGTGGTGTAGCACTTCAGTTTTAGCATACACTCGGGCCTTCAGCTGAAAGAAAAGTTTGATCCCCCCCATATGTTTCTCCTAATGGTATCATTTCTGCCTGTTCAGTGGTTTTCCTTCTTTCTAGCAACTCTCAATAATGATGGAGAAATAATGCTGGTGTTAGGCTGTTTTAAGGGATGTAATCCCCAAATCAATATTTGCCCAAGTATTGGAAGTAAAAAAAAAATTAAAAAACTAAAAAACCCTTCTTTATTAAAGCATTGAAAGTACAATATCATTGCAGATTAAAATGGTAGTGAATATTAAGAGGGGTTTTATAAACTATCAAATAAAAAAATACCTCTATATTACACATTAAAATATTTTTGATTAATTTTTTTGCTTAGCTTTCAGTACTGTATGAATTAGTGCATGTGTATAACAAGACATAGCACTTCAGGGTCTGCTTATCTCAGTCTGTCTTTATCTTTTATCCAAAAAAGACACAAGATATTGCCAGTTCTGTGTTCTGAGTGTGCCTTCACCTGAAATCATGTCATCTTCTTGGCAATGGAGGACTTGAATTTTTGAAATTAAACTCTTTGTGAAGTTCTAATACCTGCATCAAGTGACATTTACATTAAAATCTGCTCTTACAGGTGAAATAGCCAAGTTTTTGGCCAGTGTTTCTGCCTTAGCTTATGATGGGAAGCCCCAGTATCAAGCACTGAAGAAAATCCTGCTGGATGGACTCAAGTCAAGTGGGATCAGCTATGATGGGCCTCTGGAGTTTCCCCCTGCAGCACGTGCACAAAGTCACTCTGCAAAAGTAAGGAAGGGCAGCTCTGGGGTTATTTCTGACCTCTCCTGCTTGATTCTTGCCTTTTCTTTTTTTGTAGTGGGAGGAAATGACTCCCCATGTCAAAAGGAGACTGACGCAGCAGTTTTTTGCCTTAAATACCCCACCTTTGTTAATTCCTGTTTCCCCTAAAGAGTGGGATGTCAGCCCTGGAGGAGGAAATCCTGTCACAAGTCCTTTTGACCTACAGACACTCACTTCAAAGCTGCAGGTCTTATGGAGAATGATTTACTTTCAGGATAAGGGCTGTGCTCACCAACATCTTGAAGACAAGCCCCAACACCATTTTTTTCCCCTTCATTCCAGTTTAAGAGCAAAATTACCTTTGTTAGTGAAACCATTTAATGAATTTTCTCATTTTCAGGCTGCTGCTTGGCATTTGCCTTTAGAGTCCTGCAGCCTCTAGTGTGGAGGGAGGAGAAATCATTGTGGGATTTGACTTTGCCACAGTGAGATGCACTGATGGACAATTTTTAAACTCTCAGCTGTTGTGTTATGGTTTCTTTTTGGTACTTTAAAGTCTGAAACTGTAGTTAATAGAGCCTTATCTGAGGAAGTGGAGATGGAGGTGATAAGCAGCCTTACTGGACTCGCTGTGAGATATCACTCCTGCCACAGCTCTGCCTCCAAAACTCCCCCTTTTTTGCTGCCTGAGCAACAAGGCAGGGTCAGGCCACCCCTCATTTTTAATATATTTTTTTTGGTGAACTTTGGAGCATGGCAAGTATAGGGGAGCCAAGAATATGCAGGATGCAAAGCAACGTGAGTGATAAGCTGCTGGATGAACAGTGATTCAAGTATCAGTGCACAGATGGTTCTGATTTGCTGAGTTTTGTAGCTGCTGCAACTGAAGACATAAAATATCCTTCTAGTCATAAATTAGCTCTTTGGAAGCAAAACCTTGGCACCAGAGCTTTACAACCTTCAATTAGTAGGGAAAGAAGTATTTGAATGACTGTGGTATTGACATCTGTAGGGCTGCATAGTAATCATTCCTAATAGAAGAGAATATGTGTTTGAGGGGGTTTTGCATGGCTAATTAACCACCAGTGAGAATATGTAATTTTTTCATGATCTCCTGATTGTCACCTTTCTCTCATGATACAATTACATTTTATTGTAGCAAGTACCTCAACAAACCCATTGTCAGCACTATTTACGTATTAGGGGAGGCAGAACAAAAGTTCATGTTTAATAAAAAGGCACCGAGTTTTGATCTTGGTAATTGCAGATACTTCCTTTAGCAATATTATTGACTTTTCTGCTTTTATCCTTTTTTTTCATTTTTCCTTTGAATCAAATCAGAGGCTGTTTCAGTGTCAGTATTGCTCCTGCTATGACAGTGACCACTCTCTCCTCACTAATGTGAGAAGATTTTTTAAAGTTTTTATTTTGTTGAACTATTGAGTAGCCATTAATTGATCTCCAGCTGATCCTATTGGATCCCTGATTCACAAGGCTTTGATTTCTTAGAGTCAGATTCGGAATAATAAATCTATTTCCTCCTTACTGCCTGGCCTAAGACTTGACAGGTTGATGGCATAAAAAGATGATCCTGACCTTCAAGGCTGTCAGAGGGGCTGCAGCACCTGCTGCTTGCAAGTGCTCAACCCCACTGAAAACGCTCATGATTGAGGAGTGTCAGTTTGCTCCTCCTGTAGGACAGTTTGATGGCCAAAAATAAGATCAGAGAGAATGTATGGCTGCGTATTACTAAATCTTAGCAACTACCACCACCTCCTCAAAGAAACTTTTAACACAGTTGAATGTCCTGGTTTTTAGAATGGTGAGAGGGCTAGCACTGCTCCAAGTCATCTCCTGCTTGAGGTTAGGGTTTTTAACAAACTTTAGCGTGGTGCTTTTTAGAATCGTGAGAGTGCTAGCATGTCCTGCTTTTGACTTGAGTTGGTTTCTTCATTTCTGATGCTTCACATGAACCAATTCCTGTAAACAGCCAAAAAGCTGCAGAAAGGAAACTTCTAGGGCTATTTAAAGGACTTAAGGGCAAGTGGAGAGAGCAGATAACTGAGTTTTCTCTCAATTTATAGCTGTTTTCAGAAAATTTGATATTTTTAATTATTGTTTTGAGGCTGTGGAGGACATTCAAGGCCTGATGCACTTCGGTGGCATTGGAGGACAGGCAGGCACTTCCCTCTGCATCTCCTCATGGCACTTTCTGTCCTTAGCCTGGGTTGGACTCTTCATCTCAGCCCTTTTCATTCCCTTCCCACCTCTCCTTTTCTTCACCAAACACTTCCTCCATTAAAGAGGCAACCCTACAAACAACCCACTGTCTCCTTCTTTCTTGCTTCTGAGCAGAATCTGACTCCACATCACCTCTCTGATCCCACTCTTACCAGTTTAGTACACAGGGGGAAAAGGTGATTTTGGGTTAATTCTATTCTGGAGACTAGTAAACACACATCAGTACCAATAAGAAGACCTTGTAATACCATGTCCCTGAAGAATTGCTGCAGAACACGAATTTTAAGATGTGGCTCCCTATAAGTACACAAATCTAACCTGGAGATGACATAATAAGCATTAACAGTGGCTACATCCTCATTTTAAATTTCAATTGTGCACCAAAAGCAATAAAATATCAATTGCTGTAATTTTCACATTTTTTAGCACAGTTTTTGGCCCTGAATATCTATTCTCTAAAGTTTCACCTACAGCACAAGTGCAAGCATTGGAGCCAAACTGAAATATAGCAATGCCAGCTGAATACAGGCTGGATTTGGTATAAAAATTAATTAAATCAATACCAACCTTTAATTTTTGTTAGTTGCTAATTTTTAGCCATAAAATAAGTATTTCTACAAGTGCTGTAAGCCTTATTTTTTTGGAAGTGAGAGGATTGTTTAAGGTGATGGCAGAAGTTTAGGTGCTGAGAGCCTGAGCCCCTGCACATCCCTGTATGTCTGTCAGGAGGGCTTTTTCCTGGGACAGGCTGATTGAAATGAGCTTGAGCTGTTGGTCAGAAGAGGTATTAGATATATATATTGCATTAAATCATGCAGCTTTTCACCCTGTATTCCCTGAAAATAACTTAAAAGACTGCAAAAAAGAATATAAGCATCAACTCTTAAATTCTATTACCCCAGCCAGAAGACTGTGTGATGATCCTACTTCAGATTTGAGTGAATGCAGTGGCAGGGAAAGCATTCAGCTCAGCTTGTTAATGAAACAATGGCTTAATGGCATCATTCTCAATAAAAGTTATTAGTGGATGTTATGAAATGGATAACTGAAGTTTATTTTACAGCCTACTTCCCAAATACAGCACAGCTCTAATTTTGTACCGTTTGAAGGAGACATTTATTGACAATTAAAATACTGAAAAAAAACCCCCAACAAACTCCTCTTTCGAGAAAGATAAAAGCTTCTTCTTGTTTTATGTTTAGTACTGAAGACAGAGCATTTTTCTTTTTGAAATACTGGGGTTCTTTTACTAAAGCAAACTGTTGGGTGTGCATCAACAGGTTAGATTTTCAAAGCCTGTGCCACAGCCTCTTCAGCAGAAGCAAAAAAAGCTGGAAGGTGAAAACAAAGTCTGTCAAACAAAAGCCTCCACCAGGACAACAGGCAAACAGCTCCCAGATGAGGAAAATCCAAGCAAAGCAAAGAGGACAACTCACCAAAAAGAGCCTCAGCAGGTGAGGAGTTTAGCACTGGTTTAAAGCATGGCATCTCCTGGAGCTGTCTCTGCTCTCTGTCCACTTTTTGGGGGAGGTCAAGTGTTTGAAAAGAGCCAAGTGCTGTGTCACACCCTTTGTCACCTGGCACATCCTTTATTATCTTATATTATTCCAAATATAAAACTCATTTTGTTGTAGGCCCAGAGTAAATAGAGTAAATATTAAGTTTTAAATACATTAGGAAACAAAAATCATCGCAGGAAGAGAAGCAGATTAAATAAACCTTGCAGAGAGACTATTTACTTTGTCTTTGTGTCTTTTTTTTTTTTAAACTAACTTCTTTCCCCAAGGTCAAGAAACTGACATTTTAGTACACACAGGCTTTAAAAATGAGAACATACTCTCTGGCACACACACACACTTAGTGAAGGCAGCTCCTCTTGTTTAATATTAAACTTTTCTATCTGGTTATGACACTGCCTGATATAATAAAGAGGCAAAAGTCTAATTGTTCAAGCACTGCTCTAATAAATTATCTACACTCATTCTGGAGCCAAAGTTGCTTGCTTCCAGCCAGTGTTGCTTAGATCTGTCTCAAGTCAATGGGAATCAGTGGAAAACTCTTTTCTGGAGTCCAAACCTGTCACCACCACATCTATGTGTGTGTGTGCACCAGTGTGGTGGTTGCTAAAGCAAACTGTTGGGTGTGCATCAACAGGTTAGATTCTCAAAGCCTGTGCCACAGCCTCTTCAGCAGAAGCAAAAAAAGCTGGAAGGTGAAAACAATGCACAGAGAGCACTGCCCTTCTGTCTCAGACCTGGTAGGTCCAAGTATTAGACTGGAATGTGCTCATTCTGAAGGTTATTTCATATTTTTCAGCACACAGAGTCACTGTCTGTGCACCAGCACCTTCCCTTACCGAGGGCTGCAGCAAAACCAGTGCAACAAGAGCAAAAGAAAGGAGGAGAAACCTGTAACTGCCTCAGCAGGGCCCAAGCTCAGCACCAGCCTCAAGAGAAGCCACGTAGATTCTACACTGCAATTGAGGAGCCTGACCAGCCCCTGGTGAGGTTTGTGCTGCTAATTCACAGCAATCAGGGCACCCTGAGAAATAGGGAGGAGCTTTTCTGAAAATACAAGTTAAAACAAAAAAACAAAACTTGAAAAGCAATCAATCCACAGCACCAACAAAGCCTAAACTAAGTGTATGCAAACTTCTGGTGTCACAAACTGCAGAAGTTGCTGCACAGTTGCTTGGTCACACTACTAAAAAGCTACTGGTCAGACTATTATGCTTGGACATACTATTAAAAAGCTAAAATCCCTATTTTTTTTTCTCTTGTTTGCTGTAAATCAATATAATTTCATGTGCTCTGCCAGTGTGCACGCACAAGTGTTTGAGGAAATTACTTTGTGGGCCCTTTTGCTTTCTCCGTAGAAACTTTATAGCACTGTTTAATTAAGTCCTTAAATTCTCACTTTTTTAACCTGAGGATTTTTAGTAGCTGACTAAAAAAGTTGACAAGGAAAAGTACACTTATACACAAAAGTGATCAATCACTGGTTCACTATTTAGATTATATTTGTGTTTTGATTTAGTCAAAAAGCTGATATTCCAGTATGATTAGTTGTGCTGCACTCCTATAGAACAGTTCTGATGTGAAGGAGAACTAAAAGCAGAAGACAGGAAATTTTATTACAACTTTTATGACAACAATTTTATTACAATTTTAGTGCAACTTAGGTTATGAATTTTGTCCAAGACAGCTATGTTGCTAGTCCTGAAATCCACCAGGACGTACTGCTGAAAAATAACATACTGTGAATGAAGTCAAAGAAACTAAACTAAAGGTGGAGATTTTTCCAAGGGGCAGGTGCAGACTATCTGAAGTCCTGAACATGTGAGGACAGAATTATAGTATTCCTTTCAGAGATGGAGAGATCAGAAAGGTGACCAAGACATTGCTTCTGGAAAAACCTCAACCAGAGCAGAAACCATCGTAGAAGAGTATTTGTGCTGTCTAGGATACATCAAGGGAACTTCATTTTCACTAAGAAGAGCAAAAAACTTACACAAATTAAAACAGCAAATGTAACTTGAGAGTAACACCTGGATTTTCCAAGCTAACGCTTTAGGGGCAGGAGACATTAACTTTTTTTGGAAACAAGTTGAAGATACAGAATTTCAGCAGTTAACCTGAGTAATAAATACAAAGAGTGTGTCTTTAGAAGGCGTTTAATCATACTTAATATTATACACTTGATAAGCAGCATACTTAGAGACTTAGCTCTGGAACCTGTGGGGATAAGAAATGTACTGGTTTCTCTGTAACACCTAGATGTCACCTTTAGCATCTTTGTTTTCCTAATGCACACTTGCTTATTCAATATTTTATAATAATTTCATAATAACTTTTTTTTTTTCTCCCTTGCAGAAAGTCACTGCAAGCGAGTTGCCACCATTTGTCTCGCAGTCAACAGTCCCAGAATTCCAAAAGAAACACAAGCAACTCTTAACTGTGGCATCAGTGGAAGGAAGTGCTTCTGCCATCACTACTTCTTCTCTCTCAGTTGTATTTAGGCTGGCTTTTGCTGACAACACCTACCACTACAGCATTGCCATACTGCTGCTTCTCCCACTAATTATGCTTTCCTTGTATTTCCTTTGATGTAACTGCTCCAACCTCTTCAGGGGTAAGCTCAGAGTTTCCTCGTTGAAGAGTTCAGTGTCAGTGGCTTGGAAAAAAAAAATAAAATGGATTTTTTTTCAAATAATACTGTCAATACAGATCTCTTAAAGGCAAGTGTCTCTTCAGCTTTCTAATTCTGCACTTAATAGTTATATATTGCACTGAACTATTTGTAGAAGGCTGTTTTGTGTTGCCTATATTAGGGCTGGACAGGGGTCCTTTCGTGGGTTTTGGGGGGTTGTTTTTTTGTAGTTTTTTCTTTTGAAACTGGATTTTTGCAACACCAAGATTTAAAAAAGTATCCCAAAATACAACGGGGTGTGACATTTAATTATGCTGTGCTAGCACATTGACAACTCTTTATTTTTTTTCAGAAAAACTTTGGACTAAAACCATGGGATTCTAAGCTTCCTTCTCTTTATTCTGTAAATAAAAAACAGTAGCCATGAATTCTATTTTATAGGAAGACTTTGCTACAGTTTTTGTCTTTTTCTAAGTTACTACATTCTATTTAGTTCAACTGCTGATTTTAATGGATTTTCTTACCTTACTGCAATATGGGCATTCACCAAAGATGACATTAAAACTCTGCCTGCTAGAAGGAAGGCTTTGGAGCCACTGCAACACAAGGAAATGCATTCAAATTCTCAAAGTTAATATGAAACAATCTATTAGGAGGAGATTTGGTCTTAAAGTTAATATGAAACAATCTATTAAGAGGAGATTTTTCCACTCAATCAACAACTGATATGGTGCACATAAAGTCTGTATCACCCAGTGAGGTGGGCTCACTTTTTTATGAATTGTGGGGTTAGAAAACAAGAAGCAGCACTGAATATTCAGTGTGAAATCCTTATTTTTAGAAGGTGTGAGACAGTGAGAAAACCCATCCCACCAATTATTTTACCTCAGAGAGGCAAGTCTGGTGGAAGGGCTGTCCACAGCGGGGATCACCACACACTTGGTCTGGGGTAGTGCCATTGAGGCGATAGGCATAGCAGATTCCACAGTCCTTAGTAAAATCCTAAAAAAAGATAAAAGTTTAACTTCCATTACTGCTGTGAGGATGAAACAGGACTGGAAACACAGAAAACAGCTGCGATGACAAAACAGGGCTGGTAACACAGAATACACCTTCCTCTACAACTCTTTGCCGTTTTTGTGACTCGGAATATTACTAAGTGTTTGTGCTTTTGGTGTGTGTCTGTGTTTGCAGCATGATGGTACAAAGAGTGAGATGAGTTGGCAGAACTTTGCTGCGTTTTATTAAGCCCAGAGATTTGTCATTACATTTGGACATGAGACACAAGACCTCAGTCAGAAATTAATTTAAAATTTTCCCCAAGTGCAAGGCTAACACAGCATTGTCAAAAAATTAATTCCAACTTTTTGTTTGAAATGCAGCAGTGTTTGGATGGCCTCTCGTGTGCCCTCTAAGCAGCTCTCCCTAATTAGAACTTCAGTCATCAACATCCATAACAGAATGTTTGGATTTTCCACATCTCATTAGCTACTCTGGAACTTCCTCTTTCCTTTTTAATAGTGGAGCCTGTTATTAATCGCCTTACTGCTCTGAAGGCCACAGGGAAGTGTGCACCTCTAATCTAAGGTTAACAAGCTCTGACAATTGTTGCTTCAAGTTCACAAGTCCTTATGACAATATATTAATCCAATTACCTCTCTTTTCCTAGGACTCTTTTATTTTTACCAGCATTTACAAAGTGACCATTTAAATTTTTACCTTCTTGAGAAATAACAACTCATCGTTATAGCAAAAAAAAAAGAAAAAGCAACTCACACTTTTTTCTATCACAGCACGAGATGGAAAATCAATTTCTAAGAGGTCTTTCAGGTTTTGTAATAAACTGATATCTGGATTCCTGCAGGTGGGAGGAGAGGAAAGTCAGCAACTACCATTTCAGTTTTATTAAAAGGTACCATTTTCAAGTATTATGAAAGTTTCTTTACCATAAGTGCATATTGTTGTTCAGCTTCATTCTCAAAGGTTTCACCACTGCAAACATATGTACATTCAATTTTATATCATTTTTAGGGTCATGTTTATCCCCCCCAACCCTCACCACCAATTTGACCTCTTCTGTTTCAGCACTGAAGGGGTAAAGGCGTAGCTTTTTCTCTTTGTAAAATTGTTTAAGGAACTTAATGACTGCTCTAAGCTTTTTTTTTTGGGTAATTCTTTACACTAATATGTAAAATATAACAACTGTTGAAGATGCAATCCTCCTTAACTTAAGTAGCTGGTAAAAAACTATATGGAGTAAGAGACTTAAAATTTTCCAAAAAATCTCAAGCTGAGGGTTTTTTTTAAAGAAATTACATTAAAATATGATTGGTTAGTACTCTGTAGGACATGGGTTTACTCCCAAAGTGTGCCAGGAAGGAACGAGGACATGGCTCACAGCACACTATAGCTTTAGGGTGTTACACCTACAGTGTAAAACACTCCTACACGCACTCAGCTTAATCTCTACTAAAGTTTCCTACAAGACTCTGACATAGCTAACTCTGTATCTATTCCCCAGACATCACAGTCCAGAAGAGAATCAAAAGGTGTTTCTCTGCCACCTTACCATGATCTGCTCCAAGGAAATAACAATCAGGGAGCATTTTTGGATGCCAAGGATTTATGTTGACGTTCACTGAGACGTTGTTCCCTGCAAGAGAAAGCAAGTCAGTCCTAGGGGAAGTTTCTCTTCACAGCCAAGTGAAGGAAAAGGAAACATTAACCTCCTTTTAAAAGCAGCCTTAACACATTTAACTTTTTTTCTGAATAAGCATGTTCAAGCTGGATGACATCCTCCATTTGAAATCTTAGTGAAATTATAAAAGGAGCAGAGTAGTTATTACCAACTCCTCTTTGTCTTTTACAGTCAAAAATAGGACCTATGGCAGGGGGGTTGGAACTAGATCATCTATAAACTATTCTATGATTCTATAATATTAATCAGTAAAGTTAGTTTTTTCCACAGCATACTCCTGGACTGGACAACAAATGGCATTATTTAGGATGAGCAGTTATTCTTTCTGGAGATACCACTCCATCCTCATCAGGTCTGTTATTCTTAAGAGGGGGAAGTAGGTCAAAAATATCCTGGAACCAGGTTAAAAACCTCACTGCAAATTATCTTCTATATAAAAACAAGTGAAATCCAGCAGTTTTTGTAAATTGAAGGTATATAAGGCTTGCCCTCCTAGAAAAGGGAGGAATAAATCCCAAGCTTTGTCATAACTGGAGATTGCTTCTGGCCAACAGTGAAGGGTTTAATGCCTGGCCTCCAGGTTGTGCCTCCCTTCCCATCTAACTCTCTCAAAGTACAAGAGAAGGAAGATAAAGCCATCCCACCTGCACAAACACACACAAACTGTTGTCCAACCCATGTCATTTTAGCTGCTTGCTGAACTTTTCCTGTCCCTCCCCAGAGAAGGAGCAGTTGCAGCACCCCACTGTCTTGCAGCAGGTTTCGGGGGCAGCTCAGATCTGCTTTGGTCCATTGTGTGCTCTCAGGTTTCTGCAGTGTGCTATTGACATCTTGCATTTCAGCTAAAAAACCAAACTCTCCTTTCAAACATAACATTTTCCCCCTGTATCTCTAACCTCTGACAGTGGCGAGTTTCTTTTTGCAATTACAACACTCCTTTATCCTATATATATATATGAAAGCCTTAAAATACCAGACATCAGCATATGAATTAAGATACTTTTCCAGAAGGCTAACACCTAAGCCTCTCATTTCCTCCCCTCTCTTCTTTCTTTGTCCTTCCACTTGCCTCTTTTAACCCCTTTTTTTCCCTTTTGACTGCACTCCAATATTCCTTTCACACTTCCTGGACAGAATTTATCTAAAATAATAGTGTATAGTCAGAATTTGTGAATGAAATTCTGATTTTTCCAGAGTTACTACACAAGTCCTCACTGTTTGACAGTTACACTGACACAGTTTACAAATACACAGTGTTCTCCTGCAGAAACTTTCATTTCATGCAATTAATTTCCTAAAAAAAGTTCTGTTATTTTTATAAAACACACGAAGAGAGTTGTGTCTGGCTGGTTGCAAGTGCTGCTTGTCATTTCCCTGACTGAAACAAGCCTCCTCTGCAAAACAGCACCCACGTTTTATTTCTCAAACCCAGTCTTTTCATACCAATTGCAATTCTTCTCATGGTTGCTCCTCGTGTGGGGTTTTCTGGCTCAAGCACCCAAGTCTTCCCATCGATTTCATCCATGGTATCCCAAAAATCCTTCAGTGATTCTAAAGCTGCCAGGAACTGGTTATAAATGTCCACCAAGGAATTCTGAGAAAAGAAGAAATAGAAACAAATCTCATAGCTGTTACCTACAGCCACACAGACTATTAAAAAACCCCAAAAACTACTTTAAAAAACAAACAAATTTAAGAAGTGTTAAATGTCTAGCAGCAGAAAACATTTAACCTCAGTTTTTCTTGAATGAAGCCAGGTAAAGAAAAATTAGGTGCATCCTGGGTATAAGTTCTCTCATTCTGCTAGTTGTAATATGTTATATTCATACATCATACCTGGATTTGATAATGTTTTATTACTTTTTTTTAACAAAGTTCTTCTGAAAATTGTTAATTTGCATTGAAACAAACTACTGCAAAATTAAAGTCATCATTACCTGCTATTGAACTTGAAAAATTCTGGAATTTTCACTACTTTAGCTGAGCACCACAGCAGTGATACCCAATATAAATTCTCAGAAATGCCCACATTAACTAAAGCATCTTGTTTATTTTTTAAAAGCTCTAAGAAGTGTGGCCTAACAACGTCATAATTATCTTGAAATGAAGCAGAATAAAAACAGGTACTTAACATCAGATTGCCAGCCATGTAAATGCAGTAAAGAGAAGGAGAAACCCTCTAATAACCAGAGGATTACACTCGAGGAATTTCAATATTTGAGCGTGGATTAGATGGAATCAGAAAAAATCTTTCATTATACAGGACACTAGGCAGAACTGCAACACAGAAGAAGTTTTTTTTTTTCTTTAAACTCATGAATGAGCACAAAAGAAGAAGCTGTTTCTCCAAGGAAAGACTTTTTTTGAGCGGAGAAAACACTCAGGAAAGTTGATGCTATCCTGGAAAGCATCAAACAGGAAGATGAATTCAGGGAAGGGAAAGGTGAGGGACACAAGAGAATGAGAGAGATGGGTTCTATCTGGATCAGTGCCCTGCATGGGTTTGCAGCCTGAGGTCAGAGAGAAGCAGTGGAGGAACAAGAAGGCATCAGAAGGAGGCCTGATGGCAAGATAGAGCTACCACAGCACTAAAATGAAGGTGTCCAGAAGGTTCTCCATCTGTGAAGGCAGGGCCAAGAGGATGAGAAGTGTTTCCAGATAAACTCTTCCCAGGTAACTTGTTTCCTCAGATTTTTTGGTGGCAGAAAACTCAAAAGTAGGGAAAAAGGGACATTTGGGACCACCAAAAGGTGTTCTGAAATAGTTTGCATAGAACATGCCCCCTCTCTGGAGGTGTTTAAGGCCAGGCCAGGCTGACAAGGCACTGAGCAACCTCATCTAGTGGGAGGTGGCAGGGGGCTGGAACTGGATGATCTTTAAGTTCCTTTCCAACCCAAATTATTCTGTGATAACACATCTGAACAGGTAAAGGCATAAGTACAAAGCAGGGAGGACAGGAAAGACTGACAAGACTTTCTAGTTGGCTCAGAGATGGTCAAGAACACTTCCAAAACCAAAATTTATATATCAAGGGCCAGGTTCCAGATCTCTCTAGGACAAAAGTTCACATGGTGAAAAAGAAAAAGCAAAAAAGAAAAAGTTCAGTTGTATTTTTCTATAAAACCTCTATCCTTTCTAATTATTATTTTTTTAATATAAAAAACCACAGAATGGCTTCCTTTAATCTTTAGTAATTACCTTCTTCCTTTCTCACCTGGACAAAGAAAAGCAAATTACAGGAACATTCTGAGATGAAGGAAGATATTTATATGTAATAAGTTTTGATATTTGATGCATACATATTTTAGAGGGAAGCTGGAGATTAGAAATAAAATGCTAGGCTTTTTTCCTGCTGTTATTAAATTATATTAAAGTAGGAAAGCACTTAAGCAGAAAAGTGTGAATACTGCCAATCTCCAAATGTAACGCTTATTATCTTTAAAAGCATTTTGTTACTTTTATAGTACCTGAAGTGATATAATAGTGTCAGTCACTTAACCACATCTTAGAGCATAATATCTTCATCTTAAGTACTATTATTTCCAGTATTTTAATAATTTTCACACAGTCCTGAAATGTGATCTTTTGTGCTCTGATGACACTTAAATTAATTGCATAATTTTCTGCTACTTGCAACAGTTGCTTTCCATTTTGATTTTTTTTTTTTTACATTTTTCTATATCACATACAGATAAATCCTTTAATAATCATTTCTATCTTTATCTTCCGGGAATTCAAAGGGTTTCACTAGAAAAAAAAAGAAACATCAAAGGATTATAACCCACAGATAAGTTTTAAAAATCCAATTAATTTTAATACTAATTGTGATTTTTTCAATGACGTTCCTTAAAAAGGTAGTTAAATCTTTTTTTTCTTTTTTTAATGCACTGTTCATTTGATCTTATTTGCATGCTTCATTGATGTTGCCAGCTGTCTCTTGCTCTACACATAAACACATCTTTAGCTATTTAAATACATCACTTGCTTGTCATGTAGGCCAGGAAAACTAGAATATTCCTTTTTATTTGCTTAACCCACTGATTTTTGGTCACTTCCCAATACCCTTTAGAGTGTGATCATGTATGTTTGGTCTACATCCCACCAAAACCAGTTGTTCATGATGTCACACAGTATAAACTCTTCGTCACGTCATAACCTTTGCACAAATATCTCAGGATTTTCACAAAATGAGTCAAATATTCTTTGGTAGCTCCTTGTGTCAAGTCTTCCCTCCATTTTTACTTTGACTCAAATACTTGCCAAATTTTACTCGTATTGCTTATTTTTTTTTCTCTTCCAATAAATGAAGAAGAAACTCAAAAAAAAAAAATCACTTCACTCTTGGTTTTTATTTCTAGAGCTACAGAGGCTGGGAAGAATAAAGTCTGGAGTCTGTGTTCACCATAAAAATACATGAAGCTTTTTAGTAAATTTTGAGAAATCTTATATATTCTTCTTCTTATATGAAATCTTCATATATTTCCAAACCCTGAATGACCTAAACTTTAATTAAATGTTACTAAGAACACTCTAATTCGCATACAGTGCATTTTATTAAAATTAATTTCTAAAAAATATTTTAAAATATTCTAAAAATATTAAATATTAAAAATCTAAAAGATTTTTTAAAAAATTCTTCTATGCACAAAATTTGCTTATCCAAAATGAAAACAAAGCCTCCTGATGGAAAAGGTAAGTAGCCTGAACTCTAGATGTTGCTAATTGCTGGAATTCAGAGACAAGATACAATTTATTAAAATGAAGTTATTGGATGGAAAAGGGATCAGCTGCATCACCTGAACTATTTTTGATCCTTTATATTTTTTTATTTTGCACAAACATTAACAATTTTTTCTCTTAGCACAAATCAAACTGAGATCTGACACTCTGAAATCATTATAAAGCATCTTCAGCTCTTGCACTTGCAGATGCAAATAAAGTTGAGGCTCCTTTGCTAAGAACAAATACAATTAGGATGCATTTTATTAATTTTTCATTAAAATGGGAATCTCATCCACAGCAGCACGCCTCCTGTATTGCTGTTTCACTGCTAGCTGGCTGCACAACCTCATTAGTCATGAATTTCCCCTCTCCTGACCTTCATGTAGCTGAGCAGGTGGGCAGTGGTCAGTAGAGGAGCAACACCCTGATGTGAGGGCAGCAGAATATAGATGCAGGGAGAGCACAGAACCCCACTTAGGGCATCAGCTGAAGCGTGAAGAAGGCAGGTTTAGCTGGTTATTTAGCAAAAGAATATAAGTGAAATAAGTAGATGTTCTTGCAGTTGTCATTGAGAAGCACTCTGCATTGATTTGGCACTTGGAAGAGGAGCAGCAGCAGCATTGCCCTTGGTGCTGATTTCTTACTACTCTAAAATGTCTCCTCTGTGCCAGAATACACTGGCTGTTGCTGCTCATGCTGTGAGACACCTGCACTGGCTACTAGGCTTGTCATGACGCACAAAACCCTACCATCTTCAGCTTGACATTGTGCAAGTTATAATTATTCATCCAAATGAATATGTCAGAGCAGCAGCAGCAGACCTCTCATCAGAGCAAAAGGAAAATACATCAAAACATTATCAACCCAGCAGGAAGACAGGGACCATAAGGAAAATTACCCATTTTTAATATGGATGCCATAAAGCCATGTCTATTATTATACGGAGATGAAAAAGAAAGAGAGGGAAAAAAAAAAAAAAAGAAAAAGAAAAGAAATAAAACCCAACCACCCAACAACCCCTCAAGTTTAAAAGTCCGCAGCACTGAAAAGAACCTGAAATTGGCAACAACACACACAGGAAGCCAGGAAAAATATAAAATATCTGTGAACTATTTATATTTTCTTTCATAGGAGCTTATATTAGTGCAGTGGCATAATTTTAGTTAAGTCTTTTCAGTTTTTACAGTAGACAACCAAGAAACACTAAACTTAAGATTATCAGGACCAAAACTTTGTGTTACTTTATTAGAAAATAGGTTCAAGAAATTTTTTTTTTCCCCACTTAGGAACCAAAATTTTAAACCCTTGGAGGCTGAATTCTGCTCCCTCAGCTAAGCTTAACCCTTGTTTTACTATGGTGTGATGGCTACTGAATGCACCAGCTCTCATGCAGTTAGAAAATAAAAGCCATTCATACAATTATTAAACATATTTTTTTCAAAATAAATAGGCTCATTTCAGCCATGCAGAAAAGGTGAATTTTCATAAAAAGGCTGTACGCAAGTAAAGGATGTCTATCAGGCTGCTGGGGGGGTTCAGTGTTACAGCTACAATTAGTACCTCACCATTTCAAAACAGAATCTTCATTTAAATACATACAAACACCTATTATTCAGGTTTTAAAACAATCCATAGGTTATTTGAACTGGAAAGCAATTAAAATATTGCATTTTCATCTCTGGATTTTTGCTTGTTTGTAATGCCAATATTAATATATTTATTCCCATCTTTAACTTATCATGTTTTTCAAGAACATTTTATTAAAACGTAAGTTTAGCTGGTGGCTTTAGAATCTCTAGCAATAAACACAGAGAAGCAACAACTGCCAAGGATATTTGACATGTTGTTAATTTCAGGCAACATATATTGCAAGGCTGTAAAATTAATAAAATACTATTAAAACTCTGTATAAAGTTTGAGGTTTGAAGCAGCACTTGGAGCCCTGCGTGTAAGTACCCAGAATCCAGTATAATTCAACACAAAAACAATATCTCTTTAAATTGTTTCAAACCATATGGCAGAATAAAAACCTAAAAAAATCCCACACAAACCCCAAAACATGCTTTCCATTTGCAATGGCCCATTCTTTCAGTTATTTCCTCAAGTTCTCCTACTGGAGGTGACATATAAAACCTCGATCTTTTCAGCAAATTTATATCCTCATCCTAAAATTATTCTGATGCAAGCTGTCAGGCATGGCCCCTATGCAAATTTAGTACCAAAAGACAGGCAAGAATCTTTGTGAGAGTTAAATTATGAAATGCCATAATTTATATAAAATCTATTTTGCCCAATTTAAGAAAATTAAACATCAACTATTTTCTAGAGATGATTCAAATTAACTTGCATGTAAGTGGCCACATTTAAATCCATTTAATCAAGTACACATGCTCTATTAAAGGAAAAAAAAAGATTCAGGAAATTATGCAAGAGAGACTAGAAAAAGACAATGGCTCTTGGTTCTTTATTTTACCAACATATATGAAAACTCTCTTAAGTATTTTCCCATTTTTTCTTTGATTGTAAATGAAAAAGTTTAATTATGTAAAGAAACAACTGTTAGTCAACTTCAGGGGGTCCTCATCACTGCCTAATACATCATAATTATTAAAAAAAAGCTGCAAAGTCTGTCAGGTTACCTGTGGCATCCAGGAAACAGCAAACCGAAGAGGAAAATCCACGAGGCAATCTGGTGGTTCCACTGGATACTGAATGAGGCAAAAGAAAAAAAAAAATAGAGTATTTTCTTTCACAGTCATTTAAAAATCAGATTTATGATAAGGTGCCAAATTTGATAATGAATTATGAGCACTTCAAACATCTTGAGAATTTGGCCTTTAAGGGGAAACAGCATGCAAAGCATTTTCAGAAGTAGTTATTAATGTTAATTATCATTAAGACAACTGCACCTCAACAGTTTTTATGTATCAGTTTTTAATAAAGGCAGGAGAATCAGTTTACTCTTCTCGGTGTTCAGAGGAACAAACTCAAAAAGAACTGATCCTTTTTGTAGATCAAGAGCTACAATTTTTCTCTTGGCAAGTCTAAATGCCAGACCTGGCTCAAAAAGGGCAAGCAATTGATCTCTCACCACAACAATAACTCAGAAAAAAAGAAAATAAAAATTGAAGATTACTTGTTACAACAGACAATTTTGATAATCTAGTCACTTCATCACACTAGATTGTTAGTAAGACAGTGCCACCTTCTGCAATTTGGATTCTCACCTTTGGATATTTTATGGCTGTGAAGAAAACATACAACTTTTTACAAGAAGAGAAAATGATAACCTCAATTCCCTTTACAGGACAGTGATGCAGTGAAAAGTTATGACCAAGCAAAACCAGCCAAGGTAATACCATTTGACCACGGTGGCTACTTGGTAAAAAATGGGAAAAGCAGTGAATTTTTTAATGCATTTTCATACTTCCATAAAGTTAAAATATTTCTGTCACCATAAAATTGAGAAAAAAAATTTAGGGGGAATAGGCTGCACTTTATTTTTAGTGTTATGTAAGTATGGGATAGCAGGCCCCTTATATACACTGAATACAGGCTGGTTGATGTCTTCACACATTAAATAGGACATAATTGTATTTCCTGATATGTTTTTCTCATAGATATATTTAATAATTTAAAATTAACTTCAAGGAAGCCTTATAATATTTTTTTTTATTATATAAATTCACCTTGGCATTTAACTTCAGGGTGATGAGATGCTGCCGACCACAGGAGTCTTCAGCTTTTACCTTGATTACAGCAAGGGCAGTATCCACATAGGCAACCCTGAAAAAAAAGAAAAGTCTTTCAGAGCACTGTAAAAAGTCCAGTTTGAAATGTCTGCAACCCTCCTATTAGCCTGTTACAAGTATTAATCAGAGGAAGTTCTGCATGCCAGCCATTTCTGCTGTTCTAGATTTACTGCTGTTAATCCACCAGTCTAGTGCTTAATGCAGCCATATATCTTTGGGTTATTTACAACGTGTGTCAGGGCTCATGCTGTGGTCAGTGAGCAGTGTGTTTCAGTTTTCCATCACTGGAACCTTTGACACACACAGCATGTTCCTGTCAGCCTCTACTTATGTACACATTAAACTTCCTGTCAAATCTTTGATCCATTTCTGCAGTTTCTTACTGTACGAGACTTTTACGGTCTCGATTTGCTTCTCTCTCTCTCTCTCTCCAATGAAGTTCTCTTCTATTATCAATACCACTACTGCAGAAAATTTAGTGGGTATTGGTTCATATTCCCAGATTGATTTCCTGCAGGAAAAAAAACCCCAGCACCAATACTGCTACAGAATGAGTTATTTATGATGATTTGCTTTTGTTCCATGACAGCTTTATGCAGTATGCATCCACTCAAGCAAGTAGCAAGAACATACTAAATGTAAATAAGTTTTAAAACTTCTGACATAATCACTGGCTCTGCTGCAGATCTCATCCATTTGTGCTTCCCCCAACGATGAAGAGGAATGTAATTGTACAATACAATTGTGCTCCAGAAACATGTTCTGCTGAGTAGCTCCAACAACTTCTAAAAAGGTATAAACTTTGCCATATATTTGCTGGTGACGTGGGAAATGTGGATATTCTGGCATTTTTACTGTCATTATTACATAAAGCTAAATTTTTATTTTTATACATTTTATTTTATTTATTTTGTTAAATTTTATTACGTAAAGCAGACCAAGATTATTGTACACCTTACCCTCTGGACTGATGGGAACCTACAAGAGTTAAAAAAAAGTATCTCTTTGCTGACCCAAGTAATGTTTTTTTTACCCCAAAACCATTACAAAGTAGCTCAGCATGCTAAATGGGAAAAATTATTCTCTTTTAAAGGGAACCAGCTGTAGAAGACTGTATAGAATAAAGTAGAGGTACACCAAAGAGTGTGCACATTCCTAGGAAGAAACTGAAAAGAAATAAAAATACCTGCAAGACAACACAGCCTTAATATGAGAGATCTTAAAAATACAGATGGAAGGAAGCTGCAGTAGCATTAAGTAGAGAGAGATGTATACTAGGTCATGTTTAATGCAATGGAATTAAATAATCCTACAGATTTCTGGTTATATTTTGGCTCTCCTTTTCCTCTATAGCTATTGAAAGAAATACAAGTCTTGATAAAAAAGTGGAATTCAACTGTAGTCAATTCAATTTGATTCAGGAAGAGTTAGAGCATTTTTCTTCTATCTGGAAAAATTTCATTAACCTCTTTGCTCCAAATTCACCTCAAAATTATACCACTGAGTTTTGCAAAGTTATTAACTGCATATCACTAACAACAGCTTTTAAATAATATTTCCTTAATGCCTTCCTACAGAGAAACATCTACCTTCTTCAATCCCATAGAGTCCTCCTAGAGGTACTAGGAAAAAGGATAAAAATCAGCCCATTTCAGGCTCTATGATGGAGGAATAAAAGACTTAGTACCAGAGGACTAACTTTCAAATAATAATAATAATAAAAAAAGCCTTTCAAATAATAATCTACAAAACAGGAAGTTTTACAGATTTCTGAAAAATTTCCACGTGGCTTCTTTGGGTAAATTTGTGAATTATGTTATTCCTTTATCTAGCGACATCCTTGTTTCATGAAGAGCAAAATAGAAATTATTCTAGTTATAAAAACATGTATTAATTCTATTTATGACAGCATAAAGGTACACAATGATTAGCTGTAACATAAAGGAACAGTCAGAAAAAGTGTAAAAAGCAGAGAAAACAAGGAAGAAAAAAGAACAATAAAAGTTGTATTTAATGACAATAATCTATAGATCAAAGAACTGATTTCTCAGTAGTAGCATCTCACCTCAGGCTCTGTTATTTGAGCCTGAAAATAGACTTTCAGTTGATAAAGGTTTCAAATTAACACAAGTACATTTGATACATTCAATTCACAAAGACAAAAGAGCACATATATTAAAGATAACATTGATTTAGAAATAAATTTAACATACTTATTCCAACCCAGTTTTTCTAGATCTTTGATAAGACAGGAGTAGTATTCTGGAGGCCGTGGGATATGCAGGTCTTGTGTATTCTTTACAGCAATTTCCTGTTTAAAAAAAAAAGTAAAAACTTCATTACGAGGGATTTCAATATTTTTGCAAAAAATCACATGACTATATAGATGCAATTCATTCAAAAATATTAAGCTTATATAAAATCTACAGCACACTGCATTTGTTTTGTTATAGCCTGCAGACAAAGCAGACAAAGAAGCTGTTTGGCAAATCACTTCAGATACAGGGAATGAAAACATCTGCAATTATAAAAAAACTCCACAGGTGTTGACAACATCGTCTTCAGATGCAAATATCAAATGTGCCTTTTTTTTCAGCTAATGAACTTGAAATCAACCATCTTGACGTAAAGACTATTTCAAAAGGAAGTTCTGTTAAGCACACAGCTGTCTACTGGGCTACAAAACCACTAAAGACACATTTATGAAAATCTGATATTATTTTTAAGCAGTTATATACAAATCTTATACAGCAAAAACAAAAAAAAAATTATCAATTTCTCAGTATTAAAATCATAGGAACCCAGAGAGTATGTTTTGTTACAGACACTCATCAAGGCTGTCATAAGGCCCAAAAAGAAATTTTTATTGAAAAGGTAATACATTACAGAAAAAGGAAAAAAACCAAACAATACACACAAACAAACCCCAAATCAACCAAATCATGCATTCCAATCATGCTTCTTGTTCTTTGGAGGTAAACTCAAGTTGAAACTATGTTTAGGGGACCAAAAATGAATACAAGTTATAATAAAATTATTACTAATTTACTATTAAATAAAAGAATAATATATGAAATTATGAAATCAGCATAATTTCTGCCCAGTTCTCCCACAATCTCTTCTGTTGTCTATCTGCACTGAGGATCACTTTTGTACTATTTTTATTTTTCTATGGCAGCCCAATTTGCAAAAAGTACTGCCACTTAAAATTCTAAAAGAATATTTATATAAATATTTGGTGAACAGCACATATAAAGAGTTACAAAGAGTCATCTCTTCTAAAAACAAACAAACATCTATCAAAGTGTAAAATGTAACAAACCAAAAGTAAAAAACTAAAGGTTAAGTACTTCCCTCTCCCACACATACACTTTCACTTACCAAAACAGTTTTCAGCTCCACCATAAAACTGACAAGATCTGGACAGTAGTGTAACCTCTGAAGGAGACATTGTATTAGTTTGTTTTCTTCAACTCATACCTTTTTTGGTAAACAATTTCAGTCTAAGTATCTATTTTTCTAGTAAGGGGGGAAAAACCTCAACTACATCCTACATGTTTAAGTACTTCAGTTCAAGAACAAGCCTCCCAGAATGAGGGAACTTTACTGCAATTTAATCACCACCTTTGTCATATTACACATTAGTTTATGAAACTTTTATAATTCATTTCTTTATAAAGACATTGATGAAGACTTTTGACTTCACCAATGAGAACAGAAAATTTAGAATGACTCAAAAATGTTTTGTTGATTAAATTTTCTTTAGTAATTCTCCAGATCTTTGTGCTTTTAGACTCTGAGCATGACTGGGATTCACACCTATCCTTAAATGCAGTGTATATTTAATATTTGCATATTTACTTCAATTTCCTTGGTTCTTTATCAGTGATTTCTCCTTAGTTATGACCCTGGTTCTACAAATGAGAGCATATGGACTCAGAGAGCAGAGGCAACAAAGTTTCCTTCTACTAAAAAAAGTCTTTGTGACTCCAGGGCTGTTGCATCCTTGCTCCAAATTTTCTTCTGGATTGGGAGAAACTCAGATCCCTTGACTCTCTACAGCACAAAATTAGCTATCTTTCTCAATAATTAATGTTAAAAATGTTAATAATAATTAATGCTAAAATCAAATCCCGTTTTTAATTCTGAGATTAAAGCCTCCATTCAACAAAAATGGGTTTAAAAAGTTGCATACCTGCTTTAAAATGTGCCGATACCCATGCAGTATCTTCTTCAGCTGCCAGCTACACTCTATTCTAGACAGACAGTATTTTGAATTATAAATTAGAAATTCACAGTACATGGTTTTAGAAAGTCTGCTGCACAACAACAGAAAAAAAAACTTTCCTTCAAAAAACTCCAATAAATAATACTTAAAAATTTCTTTGAGTTTCCATTTTCAAAGTTATTTAAAACTTTCAAATGTCACTGTCCCAAAGCTCATTAAAAATTAAGCATTTGCCTACAAAAGGCTCTGTTCTTGGCTGTAAACAACAATATCATTCTTGCAAGCTAATGTGACTTCATAAAATACACCACTGTTTTAAAATGGTATCCTGAAAATGTCAAAGTTGCCTAAAATGCAGTTTTAAGTATACAAAAATGTAATAATGTTACCTAATTTCACATCTGTTCACAGCTCAGAGCAGGCTGGCCAAGGCAGAAGTAAAGAAAACTATGTTGAAGACTAAAAACCCAGGGAAGTTTACTACAATAAACACCCAAAAAAATAGTATTTTTAAAGAAAAGTTGAGCAACTTAAATTTGCAGACTTGCACTGAATTTTCTGTGTCTTGAATGGTGACAAATAAATAATCTGATTTAAACTGACAGATTTTTTCCAAGTACATTGATTTATATACTTGAATACAACAAATAAATTACAAATTTTGAAGTCAATTAACAACAAAATATTTTGATACAGGCAACATTTATTGTCAGTGTTTAGTAGCACCAACAATGTAGTAGCACTGATGATGTATAATTCTGTTGCAAGGTCAAACTGAAACCTGTAAGAATTAATTACCAACACTGATATTGGAAAAAAAAAATAATTCATAAGCATATCAATCACTGATGTTATGAAAATAAGCTTTTGCTACATAAACTTGTAAATTGCTTTCCTTTACTATCTTACCTTGCATTTTTCAGCTGCAAATCTGTTGGTAACAGGATCCTGATATGGAAGTCTCTACCCTTGAAAATAAACATTGTGTCAATAGGAAGATCAGCTAAGAAAAAAGATACTTATGGGAAGTATTGGCCCTGAGATCAGCTACTAAGAAAGTTTCTGTCATCTGACTTTCAGGAATATTATTCAGATTTTCTTCATTTAGGAAAAAAAGGTAAGAAGAGAAGGCCTGAAGGTAAGAAGGCCTGGAGAAGAGAAGGTTCAGGGGGGACCTCAGAGTAACTTCTCAGTACCTGAGGGGGTCCTACAGAAAGGCAGGGAAAGGATTTTTTAATATGATATCGGATGGGAGGACCAGAAACAACGGATGTAAATTGGAAGGGGGTAGATTTAGACTCGACATAAGAAAGAAATTCTTTACAGTGAGGGTGGTGAAACACCGGAAGAGGTTGCTCAGAGAGGTTGTGGATGTCCCCTCAATCCCTGGAGGTGTTTAAGGCCAGGCTGGACGAGGCACTGAGCAGCCTGATGTAGTGGGAGGTGTCCCTGCCTACGGCAGGGGGGTTGGAACTCGATGATCTTTAAGGTCCCTTCCAACCCAAACTATTCTATGATTCTATGATTCTATAATGACAGGAAGAAATAATGCTAATTTTAATTTGATGTTGAAATACACTTGATTTCTAACTCACAATANATGTTATTATATTATTATATAATTACTAAAAATTATTAATATATTCTAGTGCACCACATTTCATAAAGCAAAATAACATTTTTTAGAAGAAAAACATTATACAAATCTGGACAAAAGCAAGAAATTTAATTTAATCCAAGTCATGCTGAAGGCAGACATAGTGACACACACTGACAGGATGAGAGGCAACTGGTACAAGTTGGAAGTTTCATCAAAATGGAATGGAAAAAAACCCTCAAAAGTCAGGCCAGTGCCTGGGAAACTGCACAGTTCCACTAGTTTCAACCTCCCACTACACCATGTGCCTCATCCAGCCTTAGCCTTAAACACCTCCAAGGATGGAGGGAGCATCCATAACCTCTCTGGGAAACCTCTTCCAGTGTCTCACCACACTCACAGCAAAAAATTTCTTTAACTCCAACCTTAATCTCCCCTTTTCCAATTTACATCCATTATTACCAGTCCTGCCATCACATATCCTATTAAAACGTCCTCCCCCAGCCTTTCTGTAGCCCCCTTCAAGTACTAGGAAGCTACTATGAGGTACCCCCTGAGCCTTCTCTTCTCCAGGCTGAACAACACCAACTCCTTCAGCCTGTCCTCACAAGGGAGATGCTCCAGCCCTCTGATCATCTTCATGGCCCTCCTCTGGACCTGCTCCAACAGCTCAATGTTCTTCTTATGTTGAGTGCTCCAGAACTGGACACAGTAACTCCAAGTGGGTGAAAAAATGAAGTGATGGCAAAGATGGCTTTAGTGCATTTACTTCCAACCTGCCTCAGGTGTTCCTCTCCTTCTCGCACTGCATCACCCACAGGGCTATGATGCAGCCTGGACCTCACCAGCAAGCAAACAGCCACCACTAGTCCTTTGCTTCTACTTTTAACCCTAGGCCAAGGGCGAAAGGGCAACCTGGTGTAGCGGGAGGTGTCCCTGCCTCAGGCAGGGCGGTTGGAACTTGATCTCTAAGGTCCCTTCCAACCCAAACTATTCTGTGATTCTATGACTGAACCCAACCCAGGGGAACCACTGGCAGCGCATCCGCCCTCCGAGAGGCGGCGCCGGCCGAGGAAGCGCAGTCTGCTCCTTAGAGCGTGCGGAACAGTTCGGAGTCTGAACATTTCAGAGTCCGACACAGTTGTGCCACAGTTCAGAGCCACTACAAGCCGAGGGACCTCCGTACGGCCCCATTCCGCCGCCACCTTGACTTAGAACCGCAGCGGCTCCACTCTCTTCCCTTCACACAGCCCGGCCGCAGGGGGGGGAGCCCTCATCTCGCCGCCACTTTGACTTCAAACCACAGCAACTCCACTCTCTTCCTCTCCCACAGTGGGATGGCGGGGTGGGGAAGGTACCTGTGCAGTGAGGAAGCCCTCGTAGGCGGTACCATCGCGACGCTGAGGCAGGAGGAGCGGGCAGTGACGGAGCAAGGCGGGCGGGGCGGCCATGGCGCGCGACCTCCACTTTCCCGCGCTCCCCTTCCAACCGCGCTGCGCGCCCTTCCCGCCCTGAGCGCCGGGCGCATGCGCCGGCCGTTAGCTCGGCCGTGGACTCCGTGTGGAAAGCGGGGCGGCCGCTTCGTGAAGGCGCATGCTCCCACTTTTGGCACCTCGTTTAATAGTTTGGGTTGGAAAAAATCTTCAACATCATCTTATTCCAACCCCCCAGAGCCTTCTCTTCTCCAGGCTGAGCAGTCCCGACTCCTGCAGCCTGCCCTTAGAAGGGAGTTGCTGCAGCAGTTAACTTTTTTCCTTGGACTTTGCAAATCTTGCTGGTGATTTAGACTTCAGGGAGTTCTCAGTGTGCATCAGAAAGGTATGTCAGTAGTCCAGTCCTTTGCAAAAGTGTTGCTCTAGCCACCCTGTTTAATCACTCTTTTCTTGCACTTTGCAAATCTTACTGGTGATTTAGACTTCAGCATCAGAGAGGTATGTCATAGAAGTCCAGCTCTTTGCAAGAGTGTTGCTCCAGCCACTCGATTTAATCACTCTTTTCTTGCACTTTGCAAGTCTTACTGGTCATTTACAGACTTCAGCGAGTTATCAGTGTGCATCAGAGAGGTATGTCAGAAGTCCAATCCTTTGCAAGAGTGTTGCTCCAGCAACCCGATTTAATAACTTTTTTCTTGCACTTTGCAAATCTTACTGGTGATTTATACTTCAAGTTATCAGTGTGCACCAGAAAGGTATGTCATAGNAACCCGATTTAATAACTTTTTTCTTGCACTTTGCAAATCTT
>VZTY01027836.1:6115-43101 GCA_013400935.1 Turnix velox
ACCCTCGGGCAGGCAGGGGGGGGGGGGGGAGAGAAAAAAGGGGATGGGAGGGAGAAACAGGCCACATGAAACCTAGATGACTGTTCTTTATGTCCTCACAACTTGAAACTTTTGGAAGCATAAGCACCATGCCCAGCCTTGCCATGGACTTTGCGTTTGCAATAGTACTTTGTACTGTCTAGAAGTGGCATTAGAGAGGTATCAATTTTGCTTGACTTCTCCAAAATTAAAACAACATTAGTAATATTTCCTTTTGCTCCCATGTATAAGCACAGGAAATAGCTTTTAACAGTGCCATTCTCTCAAAGAGCTAGAGCTGAAGATGCTCAGAAAATCTTAAATGAAAAGGCATACTACTGACCTACATTCTCCCACTCTGTGGGCCTTCATTTCTTGTTGTACTTTGCTTGGCTTAGGGCCAGCTATTCCACAGTATCATTAATGTGCAAGGCTTCCTATGAATCCACAAAGCGCTACTGATATTCTGAGGATCCTTGATAACTATCAAAAAAGCAACGGTCAGAAGTCATGCAACTTACAAACCATTTTATTTGCTTCTGTTTAGTATCCCATGAGCACCTATATACAGGTGTTTACTAGCTTACACCATACCTTGCCTTGTGGTACACTGATGCTTCCCCTAAGAAGACAAAAACCCTTCAGATTCAATAGCACTGAGCAATACAGAAGATGGACACAGCAAGGAAGTCCACGGACAGTACAGAGTTGCAGTTCATGAAGACTGACTCTAATATTTATAACCAAATGAGTAAATAACACACCACTCCTATTCCATACAGGGCACTGTTACCCAGATGTTACAAACCCAAGTTGACTTTCTTCATTCCCACCACATTCAGGGAAGAAAGCTAGTCCAGTGAATGGGGAATGCATAGACTAAGCCAGTCACGCTTCCAAAAGGCAAAGAGATCAAAACTTTTTATAAAAAGTGAACTTAGCTCCTTAGTTCTATTTATAAGTTAACATTCCTAATCACACCTCTGCTTTCCCATCATCTTGCCTGTGTTTCATCCTGACCCTCAGACACCAATATTCCTTGTGACTCAAGTTGATGTTCGGTGGCAAAATTGCAAAAGACCACTGAAAAGCTTACAGTTGTCAGGAAATGGCTTCCAGACAACAGCTGGAAAACGAAGTTATCAGGAACAACTCCTTGGTCACTGAGCAACAGACAACTTTCTCATAAGACTGAACTAAATCAGAATTGAAACCACTCAGAAAAAAACAGGCTACAGATTCTGTCAACCCCTCATTCCCCACTTTTCCTTCTGTGAAGTCAGAAAGGCACAAGTAGTTTATGCCTAGAAAGTGGCCACACTCAGCACGTTATTTTTCAAGGAAAATAAAGTGAGAAGACATGCAATGTTGCTACATTCATTTATTTAAAAACAAGGCACTAAAAATAAAATCTGTGATTTTAAGTGCTCCTAAGCCTCAGGCTTTGCTAGACAAGTAGAAAATAATTTAAAGTTGAGGAGAAAATCCTGTATAAGTTGCTGCACAGCCCAGAACAACAGCATCCTTCCAGGGGATATTCCTGAAGCACAACAAACCAGCTAATGGAAATCATAATTTCATCAGGATATAAAAGCTCATCTCTTTTCACAAAGGCACTCATTGTGTAAACCATTCAATAACCCAAACATCTGCAATAGCAGACAGAAGCCTGCTAAATAATGCTCCTCCATACTCATGACAGGAGCCATCTGTTCACCTCATTCACCCAAGGCAAGCATCGCCACAATTTGATTACGTGATACACCCTTATATTCCACATTTCATAGTGCGTTATTTGTTCCTAAAATGCAATAACTGCATTTATCATAGCAAAAGAACTCTATGACACATATGTCTACGATGAAATCCTCCTAACACTGAAGAATATTGCCTTTGGTCTTCAGTTAAATACAAGAAGGGGACCATAGCCTTGTAGACATGGGGATGCAAGTCTGTAAACTCCAGAGTTATACAGTTACTTCTGCCCTGTTAGGTTTATTTCTTCCTTCCTATTCTATACTTTTTGTTTAAATTTGCCTTTCCTCCCTTAGTCCTAGTCTTACAACTACATACTGCTACTTTTTAATAGAACACTCCACAGAGTTTACAAAGCCAATTCTACCCTAACATCACAATACATTTTCCTAGGTTATCTAATCCAAGAACACTGGATTAGGCTCTGTTATTCCAAAAACTCAGTGGTCCTACTAAAGTCACAAACGAAGACCTTTTTATTTGTCTCACCCACACAGCCTCATCAGCTCCTTGCGGCTGATAGAAGCTGCTCATCTCCTGCTGCTGCTAAGTCCCTCCTTGCTGTGTCTCCCTGGTCTGCTACCCAGCCCTGACCTACCAACCCTACCTTCTCAACAGAAACAGAACCCGACGTATGGAAAGCAGGTCCGGTCAGAGACGGGACGAGGGATCGGAGCCCTTCCTGCCCAGGGCCGCTGGCTGCTACCGGGAAGAAGAGACGCGGGGATCGCTCCGTACCTGACCCAATTGTCACGGAACTTGCTCTGCTGGGGTTGGTTCAAGTAAATGGTGCGGGCTGGTGCCTCGTCCAGATCCGCCGAGGACGTGGCTCCGGACATCTCATCATCCGCCTTCTTGTAGCCCGAGGGGGAACAGACGGGTCCTGTGGGAAGAGGGCAAAGAGGAAGCGGTCAGCGAGGGGCTGCGCCCGCCTGAGACGCGGCAGCTCCCGGCGGAGCCGGAGCCGGGGCCGCGGGAGGCGAAGCGGCGGCTGCGGGCGCGCCCTGGCCGGTGTTTAGCGCGGCGGAGGCCGCTAAATAACGGATGGCCAGGAAGGGGGCGGCGGGGCCCGCCCGGAGCCAGCTGGCAGCGAGAGAACGCCGGTACCCGCGCCCCCCCCGCCCCGCCTCAGGGCCGCGGGGTGGGGCGCAAACCCCGCACCGCCCCTGGCAGCGGCAAGCCCACCCCGACATCGCTCAGGCTGGACCGGTACCGACGCAGAATGGCTCCTGTCAACCGGTTCTCGGCGGGGGTCAGGTGCCTCCTCACCCCCCGAAGGAGGCCTCCACGCTTCGTGGGCTCCAGTGAGGGACTACCCGGGCGGGGAAGAGGGGACGCGGAGAGCCGGCGGCAGTGGGGCCGACAACCGCCGCGAGCCTCCACTCCCTTGGGTTCCTTGGTGCCTCACGAGCCCAAATCCCCACGCACGGGGCAGCGCATCCCCGCCTGGCCCCTTACACCCGAGTCCACAGCTCTTGGCTATGAAGCATTGTTTGGCTCTGCATTGAGAGAATGCCAAAACAAAGGAAATATATACATATATATAGCCTCTGTCAAGCCTCAGAACATTATCAATATTGCCAGAGCTGCTGGAGGCAGATTCATTGCTTTCTCTTCCCATACTGAGCCACAGAGATATCCTTCATGACTTCGGCTGTAAATACAGTAGAGAAGAATATCAGCTTATTAAATAACCCATGGACTTACAAGCTAGCACAGGTGGCTCTAGAGAAGACAGCTTGTTTCATATCAATCAAGTGTTACTGCAGGCTTATTTGAAAAGTCCAGTTGAAGATAACATTCAGAAGCAATAACTAAAGCCAAACTCAGCAGCTATTTCCAATTTCCGTATAAAGCAGAGACCACACTGCAAACGGATCTGATTAGGCTGTGTCAGAGTGACTCACTGAACAGAGAAAAGTCCCCTGAAATTTAGGTCCTTAACTACAGACTAAGAAAAAGATTCAGTCCTAGTACAACCTTAATATATTGAACACTTAAGTACTCACAAATTATTGCTACTTGCCTTTTTAAAGGGAATATAGGTATACACTAACATTCTGCACCTAAACCCCAGACTTAGAATTATAGGATTCTTTATTGCTAGTGCAAACAAGGCTCCGTCTCCTCTAGACGTTAGCCACTGGAGGGCAATATTACCCATTCATCTTCACCGTGGTCCTGCATTTAGAAAAAACAACCCCAACTTTGCAAGACATTAGCTTCATTGGCCAGCTACTAAACTGAAATACCTTCCACAGCAGTGTCTCCTGCCCAAGGCAAGTATTGCACCTCGTGAATTCATATTTTTAAGGCATTAAGCTGAACTTGTAAGTCTGAGGCTAATTAATTGATTTGCTTTGATTTTGGTTGACAGTAATTGAGACAGGCCAGCTTGCTAGCATTTACTTTATGAAAAAAGACATAAATTTCAGAAGTGAAATATGGAAGACCATGTATAATGCAAGATAATGCCATTATAATACTATATTAAGTTGCTCAGGCTGAAGAAACTTGCTGCAGCAGAGAGGATCACTCAAAATTGCAAGAGGGTATTTTCCCCTTCAGAAAAACAGCCGAGAGCCCCACTGGATACTTGCTGTTCTTTCTCATTGATTTTATTTTGTGTAACTACAAAGGAGATCAAACAATAGTACTCTTAAGAGCATTAAGTGCAAGGGAACAGCTTTCATCTGCTTTCCTAGTCAAGCTCCAGAACAAACATGCAGTAATTTTTTTTCTTAAAACCTTATTCACTTCACTTTTTCATTACTCTGATGCTGGAAGTCATCCTAATCACTATTTACGTTCACCACCAAGTATCATATCACAAAGCTGTCCCACAACATTAAGGATTAACTGAGTTGACGCAGCTGGTAAAGTTGGTAAGTGTTCAGGTTCACTTAATGCACTATGCTCTTGACTGTCTTCTCCAAGATTAGTGGCTCAAGGACAACAGCATTTGCCACCTTCTTGAAACACACCTCGTGTTTTCAAAGCAGATTTCTGAGTGTGTAGGAACAGCTGTACTTACCATTTTCACTTTTCAAAGTGGCTCAAGTCAGTTGCTTCAACTGTTAGTGGAATAAGCCTCATTTTTGGAAGATTGTCCAGTAATCCTGCCCATCAGGAATGCCTTGTAACTCTCTATTACTAAGAAGATGGCACACAGAAGCCTGCAGATGGAGTAACCTGTGCTGCCAGCTGTAGATGCTTTACCTCCCCACATTTAGAAAGGTTAAGAAGCCTTGAGCTTAAGGGGCTCCTGATGAACAGCAGTCGCAGAGATACCACCCTCAGAGGGGATAGTTAGACCCCAGAGCTCAAAATGCAGATCACTTCAGCCACAGGAAAGCCACTTCACCCCATTTCTTGTTAGATAAAGGCTATGGGTAGACAGCTGTCAAAATTTAAACCAAGAGACTGAGCAGCTCTTATTCAGCAGCCTCTACATACCTGTATACAAAGGAATCAATCTCATTTGCTTCACTTTAAGACAGAGCAACTTTTCACTCTAGATGGTTTCTATCCTACAAGACCTGCACCTTGTGTTATTCACCCAAGGATTTGTAACACTACCATGCAGTTTACTTCAGATGAAACTGAAACATGTTTCAAGACACATATTAATGGTAGACCATTGTACCTCATAGCCTGGGCATTTCATATGCTTAGCTACAGCAGATTTTATATCTAGCTACACCAATCCTAAGTCTGTATAATCATACGCTTGCATCTTACATAGATCAATGTAAATTGATTACAATTACTATGTCCAGAAGTTAAGGCAGCTTGTTACAAGGAAGCTGATGTAACAAGAATAACCTAACATGGTTTCGGCATGTTAGTAATACAACTCTCTCGTTGAAGATGTCTTTTGGCTAGGCTTTTATCACTTAAGTTCTGCTGTGAGTCTTCCTAGTATTCCTGCTGAACCAGAAATCATGAAAATCCGTTGCCACTGCCACATCCTCATATCTCAGCTTGGTAACTTGGACTTCCAGGTGAGAAACAGAATTTTTGTACTGTCCAAACATTGTCAGGAGCAGAATCAAGACACATCATTTCAATGATTTTTCCACTCATCTTCAGGAAAACCTTCAAAAGACTCAGACAACTTGAGTACGGCAGAAAACATGAACAAATAAACAAAAGAACCTGACAACCAAACTTCAGCAAAAAACTTGCAAACAAGACTACCCACAGATATCCTGTAAAAGTACCAAAGAGCTACCAGAGCAACACAATTATTAGAGTAAGACACTGTAATTATTACCTTTTTTTATGGAACTGAGATCCCCATGGAATTTAAGGTGTGTCTAGTACATCTAGCTTCAACTGAGGCATGAGAGACTTACTGTTAGATTCTAATACCACTTCCCACTGTGCTTTACAAGTTCCATGAGTCAGACTTCAGTTAAACTCCCTTTTATAAAGCCTATTCGTTTCTTCAAGGTTCTCACTTCACATTATTTAACAAGTTTATTTTCTAAAAAAAGATAGAATTAAAGCTTGACAAAAATATGAGATTTTATAGCTTTCTCACACCATTAAGGAGAAGCCAGGCTTGGCGCCCTTACAAATTCACATTGCATTTGTTATCACTCAAAAAGCAACAGATTATAATTTAATACTCTTACTTCACTGGGCCTGCAAAGATGACATTTTCTGTGTACATCTGTCTCCTTAATGTCTGCTCAGGAATAATAATAGCTTCTCTATGATTAAGTAAATAAAGTGCTGTGAATTCTGTAGTGATTTTAAAGATGAGTCACTTGAAATGCTTGCCAACTGTCAGAATCCACAGGAGAACTCTTACCAAAATAGTATTTTCTCTTAAAGTAGATTAGCCAGCTAGTTATTACTTCTGTCTTGAAGGGTTTGATGGCTCTAGCATGAGTTTCATTTTCAAGAAAAAGTGTTAATAGGGCAATTAAGCATCTCATCAAGACAGCAGAACCACAAGAAGGTGAAATACAGCAAGTATGTAATGGAAAAACTCACTAGATAAGCATCATTACATCAAAGTCTATGACCCAAACCAATACTAAGGGTCACAGTCAAGAATCATCCTACCAATTCTGCACATTGTTTGCAGGAGTGGGATCTATCAGAAGGACAGACAGTAAGCTTAAGAAGCTGGATCCACTTGAGCAGAGTTAGACCCCAGTCTCTATAGGCCCTTTCTGACCTCCGGTACTCTGTTGTTCCAAGCTTGGACAGCCACAAGTCAGAGTTTAAAGTTGCCTTACAGAGTCCCTTGTAGACCCCCACCACCACTGTATTAACTTGGTCTCAGTTAAGAGACATTCAAAAAGCAGCTCTTCTCAGAGTGAAAGTCATAAAAAGCCTCCAAGCTTTGTTATCCTCAGAACATGTGGTGTGATTTTTATAGGCTTAGCCTCAAAGAAAGAGTTAAACTGAACATCTGACAAGTTAAGATCCATATTTAGCTCTGTGGCAGACAAGTTGTGACTTTTTTTGCCTGCACTGAAAAGCAAAGTTTGCTCTTAAGCCACCTCAGATTCAGTGACTCACTGTTGTTTTCCTGGGATAGCATCATTTTCACAGGATTACCTTCACAAACCCAGAACAAAGTGACACCAAATGAGAATTCTGCAGTTGGGAGCTGTCAAAAAATTCATGTCTGAACAGTGATTTTGAAGGTATTAAAATAATTATGATCATATTCCCATGAGCTAGCAATAGGCAACTATAAAGCAGAGAAGAGAGGTTACCTTTTCTCAGCTCTCCCAAGGGAATTCCTTGGGGTTTTAAGCAAAACAGAATTTCATGGAAACATAGAATCATAGTATTGTTTGGGTTTGAAGTGACTTTAAAAATCATCTAGTTTCAACCCCCCTGCCATAGGCAGGGACACCTCATCCAGGCAGTGCCTCATCCAGCCTGGACTTAAACACCTCCAGAGAGGGGGCATCCACAACTTCTCTGGGCAACCTCTTCCAGTGTTTCAACACCCTAGCTGTAAGAAGTTACTCTCATACCTAGCCTTAATCTCCCCTCCTCAAATTTACATCCATTACTCCTAGTCCTGCCGCCACCTATCCTATTGAACAGTCTTACCCCAGCCTTTCTGAAGGCTCCCTTCAGCTATTGATAAGCTACTATGAGTCCCCCCTGAGCCTTCTCTTCTCCAGGGTGAACAACCTCAACTCCTTCAGCCTGTCTTCATAAGAGAGTTGCTCCAGCCCTTTGATCATATTCGTGGCCCTCCTCTGGACCTGCTCCAACAAATAAATGCCTTTCCTATGTTGAGAGCTCCAGAACTCAAGACTTCTGTAGAAACTGTGACTAAAAGCTATGTTTTATGTGTGGTAGTAACAAGCAAGACCCCCACAGAAAGCCATATCCTGTGAGCAGAAAAAAAGAGCAAAAAACTATATATTTTATGACTTCACTAGCTGTGAGTTTCTGCTAAAGTGGCATCTAATCAGATTGGAGAGCAGAGTTACCCAAGAAGGAAAAGATGTCAGTTCGACTAACACTATGAAGTTAGTGTCATTTTAGAAGGTGGCTACTGGCTACAACATACACAACAGACAAGAGAACACACATACAACCTTCAGATCTCATCAGAAAATAAAGACAACAGAAGGAGCTCCATCATTCCCAAGTACTAGGAACCCTGCTACAGGCCTTTTACACAGCCAGGATGAAATGTTTGCCACCATGTAACACAAAGAAAGTGGACCACAAATTAGTACAATCAGTAACTACTCAGGCAGATAAAGCCAATTCAGATACCAGCTTGTCTGGCAATTCCCACAAGCTGGGTACTGAGCTGGCTGATTTTGATTTCAGAAATTTTTAATGTTGGCTTGATTTATTTCTTTTTGTTTGGTTGGGTTTTTGTTTGTTTCTTTTGTTGTTTTTCTGTTGTTTTGTTGGGGGTTTTGGTTTTGGTTGTTTTTTTTGGTTTTTTTTTGGTTTTTTTTGGTTTTTTTTTTTTTTTCATTAATTTCGATACAACGTAAAACAAAAAAGTTCGATGTTAACTCAGTTGACACTGTAACCAGTAGGTACATCCTGCAAATACTTGTTTTGGTTTTTTTTCATTAATTTCAAGTCTCCATGCTCCAGCAGAATTACCAGAATACCAAGTGAGAAAAACTGTATCAGAGTTCTTCCACAAGACCCTATTCTTCAAAGTTCACTAAAATTTATCTGTCAACAGCTAAAGCTGTAGTGAAAAAAACTCAGTCTTCAGGTCAAGCAATGTGAGATTGCTATGGAATAGTTCTGCTACAAGTTAAACTTGGGACAAGAGGACTCAAAGCTCTCAGATACCTTCCCTGTTCAGGTTAAAAATACAGTCACATCCACATCTTCATAGTAGATACGCTGGAGATGCAGAGCAAGCAAGAGTAAATACTTTATGCACAGTAGAAAACAGGTAAGATTTTTTTTCTGCAATAGTTACACATCAGTAAAGAAACAGACTCAGATAACGACAGTAGCCTCCTAAAAGGATATTATCAGTAAATAAAGTCCCAGAAGCATGACAAGAGAGGAACGAACAAAGGAAGCTTATCTTCTGAACTCAAAGGTGCAAAGAAAAAGATGTCATCAATCAAGCAAGCTCAGATATTGCTAAGGAAATTAAACAGACACAGGTCTGTAACTCTCTCCTTTTCATAGCTTTGTAATGTGTATAGATTATCATAATTAACAAGACTAAAAAGGGTTATGTTGGACAGGCAAGTTAGATAACGTGATGGATTTTAGAAGCTGTTTAGAACTCAAGAGCAGTTTTCTACAAGGCTAGACAATGAATTATTCTGCAAGAAGGAGCATGCAGAAAGAGCTTCTATCCAGCTGCCTTTAAAAGAAGGTGTCACACTGGAAAAAGGTCACTTGTCAACTTAAATCTAATTTCAGGTAATTACATTTAATTGCTCAAAACCTTAAGACAGATGAGTGACCACTACTTTGGTCTTTCTTACTTTAAAGACTGGAGAGCTACACACAGCTTACAACAAATGCCACTCCTCAAAAGAGATAAATCCAGTCTTCAGGAGCATATATATGTTGAAGTCCCACAGGATGAACACCTAGCAGCGCACTTTATTTATCAGTGCAAAAAGCACTGCTATAGATTAGGAGCTCAGCTAAGCCAGAGGAAAAGCTTGGATACATTGACCAATTCAAGGGGGACTAATTTTTTGGTAGATGTAGCTATAGAACAATTTTAGTGCTATGACAGATGCAGAGGTAACCATAATACAGGTGAATCAGTAGGTAATAAGTAATTGATCAATCATGTTAATAGGCACAATAGCCTAATAGAGTCAGTAGCTCTCACAGCAGGTTACTAGAACTGCACACATTCACGAAGGACTTCTCGTAGCCTTGAGCTGATACAAAAGCAATTGTTGGGTTAACAGACATGCTTTGTCCTGTTCATGTGTGCCTGAAAGCATTAGTATACACCTTGTGAACTGAGGTCACTCCTTTCACGGCTTATCCCTGATTTATAAGTTTAATTGTACTGAAAAAGATTTGACTAAATTATCAAGTAGGAGGTCCTTAACCACAGGAAGTTCACAGCACAACACGGGGCTTTTTTTCAAAAGCAAGCTTCAATCAGATTGTGAATGGAGTTGCATACCACAGATAGCTGGGGCCTGGATCTTGATGCACATGCCTGAAGTCATTGAGATGAAGGAGCTCAATATTGTCACTAAGGAACAGAACAGATCCCTAACACAATGCTAGAGATTTCAGAGAACTAAAAAGTAGCATCCAGGATTATGCTACTGCAGGAATGCAGTATATAGTTTAGCAGAAACTATGTACACAAAAAGATTCTGATACACATTTTGCACAAATCCTGTCTGTTCCAAGAAGCTGACCAGAACTCATTGATGCAAGGAATGAGAAGCAGGTCCACCCAATAAAATTCACTTAGTTCTGTATGAAAAGTAAACAGGCATTATTCAAAGCAATAATGAGGTGGTGGAAAACTTCAGTTCAGGAAAATAAAAGGTGCCAAAGGTTGGCTGTGATCAGTCCTAGGTGCATTTCCTTCTGCTTCTTTGAATGACCAAATAAGTGTCTGGTGTTCCTATTCCAATTAAAATAAAAAAATCCTCATGTGCAGCCTCAGTGAGGCCACAAGAGAAACAACTTTGCTCTTTTCTCTCTCCAAAGTAACTTTGTACCTGGTCACTTAATGTCCAAACCAAGCAGCTTCTGCTAATGATGAGATAATAAAGCTGCATGAGTCAAACAACCTATTCTTATTCTGCCTCATACTTCAGTCACAACTGTCAGCTAAATCCCAAGGCTGAACCTGTGTCAGTAGGAAGGAAAAAGAAATTAATCCATTCTTTCTCTGCGGCAGCTTCCAGACTATACTTACAAAACCAGGGTGAAAAAAACAATGGTTTGTTGTTTCCAAAGAGACTGTTTTTACCTGGACAAAAACCAGCCCTTCTAGAAGCTTCACTTACATTCCACTCTTACCTCAGTTGTTCTCCAGACTCACTTGTGTATTTGCAAGCAGCTTGAAACCATAACCTGAAGTTCAAGCAGGTTACAATATGCGGTCTGATTTATGACAAATCAATGATACATCTGAAGCCTGAAAAAAGAAATCTCAGGCAGCAGATAAACAAATAGCCTGACACAAACTTGAATACTCAGCTTCAGCAGCTACTGTTCAGCACCAGAATTTTAAATAGGCAAGTAGTACTACAGCTTCAGTGGAGCCTTTCCAAGCTGTCCCTGAAACCACTCAAGTCCAAATCCAAGTACTTGAAGTGCATCAGGTTCTATAAAAGCCAATTCAGACAACTGGCATTTTTCAAACTCAGGATTCAAGCCTGAAAATTACCTGCAAGTTCCATATACTCAAGGTTCCCAACAACTTAGGAAATACTACAAAGACATCAAGGTATCCTAAAAGAAATTCACCACCAATTTTTTTTTTCAGGCTACCAGCACATAACAAACAAGCACCATGAGAAGTAACAGTAAAGCAGATTCAAAGGAAGAAGTGGAGATACTAGTTCTGTGAAAACTCAATATACCAAGTATTAGTGTTCCCTGTTTGGGGTTTTGAGACTTTCAGAAAGTGTTTTTGTTCATCTACTGGTAATGTCACACAGCAACATTTCTCTACTCTTTCAACAATTTTACTTTTAAGCTCCTGGATTAGCATGGCTGACCCACTGCCAGACAAGTTCTAAATACATTTGTGCACATTAGAAAGTATTAAACAAGGTTACAGCATTCAAGTTTTGAGGATACTAGATTTAGACATCTTTATTTAACACCACTTAGAAGCATTTTACACACTTCATATGCTTCTCATGTGCAAACACACCTACTGTGCGCATTCTGCATGCACTTGCAGCCTCAGAAATTAGGGCACTTTTATTAATAAGCTTCTTTTGAATTTTTCAGCTCAAGAAGTCATCCCATGCAACAGAAAAAAGCAGTCTAAAATTGAAACCATTACATTTGACAGTGCACAATGGTAATTCTGCTCCCTTCTTCCACAATAACTTTCTGCTTCCATGCATCCTGCAATTTTAGAGATTTGACTGTTAAAGAAGTTTTAAGAAGATGAGGTAGCAAAGTTACAGCTAAATTGTACTCTCATACCTCAAATACGAATAAAGCATCTCTCATTTGATTGATCCCACTGCACAAGGAAGACCCTGGAATTCAGTACTTCTGCCAGATATGCCTTGGATAACTCTGACTAGTAATCCTGTTTGTGGGCCACGCACTTAACTATGAAGCACAGACTAAAAGGGAATTGATGGAACATTTCAAAAGCAGCAATCAGAGAACTCCTTAGCACAAATGACAGTCACAGCTAATCTTTACAAGACAGTTACAGTCTTTTCTCCTCCCACCTTTGAGACTCGTTTCCCTTCATTAATATTGGTTGAAACTATAAATATCTGCAGCATATCAATTCTATTAGTATTCTGGCAGACAAGTGTTTTTTTTTCATTTCTGCAATGCATCTGTTCCTATGACAATTTACTAACAGCTCTGAGCATATCAGCTACAGCCACAGCTGATCTTGATTTCAAAGACAACAACTTAGACAAGAAGAAAGAAATGTTTTCTCATTTATATGCCTGTGTTATAAACCTATCTGCATTCTTCTGCTAGAAGCCCAGTGGCCTGTAAAGCTGGCTTCTAGCCAGTGCTGGATTAGAAAGACTTACTGAACACATACTGACCTCTTGCTCTAAAGCACTCCCAAAGCTGTTGTTCTTAACTCTGTCCACCCACAGTTCAGTGTCATCTACAACAACAGCAGCCACACAATATACAGTTACCTAGAGAGAAGCATCTTCTCCAGCGATGGCCCAGAGACATCAGGTTCATTCCTTCTTGCACTGGCTGCATGAAGATGAAAACAGCAGCAGTCCTTCAAAGATCGCTGCAGCATTAGCAGGTCTCAAAGCTGATTACAGTGATCCCCATGGTAATCTGTGAAATATATGTTTTGTACTTTCAAACTGCTCTGGATTGGATCCACGGAAGAAAAGTGTGCAGTAGATCCCTGAGCACACCCATAAACTAAAAGAGCTGTGACTTTCACCAGAGTGTTCCAATACATAGCAGCAAAAAAAAAAAAAGAATTCAGAATCATCCTCCATTTCAGCACTTAAAATAAGTACCTGCCCAGTTCCTGAACTCTGAACCCCCCATACCAGGTTTCAAAGTACAACATCTCAAGTGAAATCCTACTATATATAATCCATGCCTTTGAAATTGAAAGGTGCAGTAGAACTCAAGTTCTGATCTCACTAGAGAGTCATGAGATCCATTCATCTCTGCAGGTACGAAGCTTTAAAAAACTTAACTTTTCCTTACCTCTGAGTTAGTTTAACAGTAAAAGTCTTTTGGGTCACAAACAAAAGTTAAAAATTAATTCTGCTACCACTTCAGACAATAAAAATCCCTGTCCTGGAAAAAATCAAGTATTTTTCATTTTCAACTGTGGTAAACCCATTAGTATCGGTCTTTCTTTAAAACTGCATCTACTTATGTGATCTTTCCCGCATCTCCTCTCTTCCCCATTGACCCATCTAGCCTATTTGGCTGCTTTGTGGAAAAGAGGAAAGGAAGCATCAGCAGTGGGAGTAAAGCCTCACAAGAAAGCCATGGGGAAGTGAGAAGGATTTGACTTTTTGGCCCGTGTCTCAAGTAAGCATCCCAATGAAACATTTGATTCACAGAACATTTCCCTGTGGCTACCAGGCCCACTTCAGTGATACATGGGTTATTTTTAGCATGGGAGTAGAGTTATTCAAGGACAGCTGTGTGTTCTGAGAAAGCCAGATCACATTATCAGGAAAGAAGGCAAGAACCACCACTGGCTGTTAACCAGTTCAGTCTTTCTGAACCTACCACACACTAACACAACACCATCAATTTCAGATTTTATCTCCGTTTATGCCTGCACCAAGCCAGGCTCCAGATGTTGAGTGTATCAAGACCATTTGTCACCGTGGACTAGAAGCTATGGGGAGCAGAAAGTCAGAACATCACCTGGCAATTAGCACAACTACAGTTGTTAAGAGATAATCACATCAAGGGTATCAAATATGTATGACTGAGACAATGACAGGAAACCATAGAAGACACTACAAATAAGTGCTTTTTCCTCAAGAGAGGAAGGTAACTCAAAGTTTCAGTTGCTCTTATCCAGCTTTCATTAGGGAAGCGTGTTGCATAATGCATGAGGAAAACATCTGAGAACAATGTTTGAGAACATTATGTATTCCCTACACAAATGAACCCATGAGCAGTACTGTATCTGTTTGTCCTTTACATATAGCTGTACTTTGATTTTTTCTTACTAAAAATGGTAAAAGCTCACCAAATGACTGGGCTGGTCTAGATTAGCAGTTGCCCAATATGAATGACCTGTCTTGAACTAACACAGCCATCATGGTCACCCCTGAAATGACCTTACTTTAAAGTCTCTGCAACATATGCCTAGCAGTATTCCATATGAAAGCACAACCCAAGCTGGCTACAATACTTATGGAAAGATTTGTACCACATATTCCCTAAAAAAGCCCCCCTCATACCTTCCCAAATATAGTTCCTGATACCCATACGAGACAAGAAGTTACTCTGTAAGCCTGAGTCATCTGTTTGGGACAGAAGTAGCCTGTAAGAACTTCATCATAATAGATGACTGCTCTAAGATACAATCAAGTCACTCTCAACTTTGAGAGTGCATCAGCTTTTTTTTGCAAGGACAAAAACCCTCATATAAACACTTATGCTACAGTGATGCCGTATAACTTCACTTTTCTAGCTGGCTTATTTTTTCCTCAGTGGCTGTAACAGACATGACAAGTACATTCAGTGGAGAGGGTAGAGACTGTCTTAACTATGTTATCATGACATTTTCTGTACTTACTAGCTCTGCTCGTTTTTCTGAACTTGCTACACACTACTTAGGAAAACATCACTAAAACAAGTGTATTACTAAACATCTTAAAATTAACCTCCATGATTTTTGTGACTGTTCCAAAATTGTTCAAATAGACACATAGAATTAAGAGTACATTAAAAAGTCATGTTCTGCATCCAAACTGGTCTAGTTGAAATTCTGTCCAATCTTGTCTGTCCCCAGAGCTTTTCACGCCCTTCAATAGTCTATGGACCTTTTTGGGTTCTTCTCAGAGCAACTATAATGTACATAAGCCATTTTTATAGTATACTTGAAAACAAGGAAGAGGCATTTAAGGCCAGTACTGTTGGCATATTTATCATAAGATGTGTGGTGTTGTGTATCAGTACTGCTTTTTATTATTGGAAATCCTTCCATGCATAACATCAAACATCAGCAACTCACTACTGACAGCTCCAGGAATTGACAAAGATGAGTCAGACATCAAAACATTACTAATCTTTTTTTAGACATCATGATTTTTCACATCCTAAGGTTTGAGGTTTGGTTTTGTTCTTTTAAAAGCAAAAAATTATCTTTTCACCTTCGATCCTTTATAGGATTTTTGAGAATTGCCTGCAATTACAGCTTGATTGTTCTGCAATGCAGTTTGATCTTCCACATGCTACGTTGTAAGTGAGCTGGTGGCACAACATAAAGCTGATCAGGAGCATCACATAAGATGTAAGTACTTGGAATTTGCTGTAATGCTGAAAATAAAGTTCAGCACTGATGTAATAGATGTTTTCACATCAAGTTTAGCAAGAGCATTCAAAGTAGAAGTAATTTTGAATCCAACATTTGTTCTAGTATAGTAGCAGACTTGACAATAAGTTTTAGTTTCTTTATGTATGCTTTCTGTAAGAACTTTTTGCCAGCTTAGTACGCACAAAGTACCCACCTTACTTAGTGTGCATAGGAAAGGACTAGAAGGACTTGATTATAAACAAATCCACAAAGCAAGCAGAAAGGTAATTCCCTACCCTTTTCCTTCCCCAGGGAAATCATTCATACTCGAACAAACTTACAAGCAGCCATATGGAGTGGTTAAATACTGGGTAAGTTTTAGTATTATGTATACACTTATATCTGCTCCTGAAGTCAATTTGTGATTTTCATTATCTTGTTTAGTCTGATAATAAGCACTGCATTCTCAGATAAGCCAGGATTGCATAGCTAAATGGTTTACTAATTAAATACCAGCAAGTATTTTAGATAGTTACCAACACAAGAATATCACAAATAAGTTCCTAACCACCTAATTCAGAAGCATTCATCCTTAGCACACCCAGCAACCATCAGAGGTTTTGGGGAATCAGGCACAACTGGCTAAGGTGAGAGCTTGCAGTGCTGACCTTGCAAGAGAACTTCATTAACAGGAGAGAGACCCTTCCCACTCCTCTCTACAGCATTCCTGTCTCTGAGGACAGTACTTCAGAGGTGAGACCATCCATAAAATTGAGCTGGTTTCAGTCACAAATACCATTAAGTATTTTATTACTTAATGGGACTTTAGGTAACAGATTTCACTAACAGCACTTAATTTGCTTCTGAACTGGTTTCCCAGGAACACAGACCTAAGAACTCATTCAAGTGTTAATCCTTCCCTGACCTTTGCTCCCTACAAACCCAAACATATTCCCTATTATTTACTCCATACCTTTTTAGGTACACTTTGAAAAAAAAAGTATTTTACCATTATACTATGGACTAGAACAAATTTTAAAGGGTGATTCTTAATTGGGCAGAACACAGGCCTCTTTCTCACCCTGTTAAACCCTCTCCTAGGTCAACACTCCTCAACAGTGCCTACATCAGCTCCTTTTTGGCCCTTATGGGCCAAACCTGTAGAGTGTCACTGCATCTGGCAGAAACGCTGCTGCCACTAGGTTCTACCTCCAAACTTTCACTCCTGTCACATTCATCTGTCTGTACAAACAGCTGATCCACTGAAAATGTGAAATAGATTCATTGTTCCCATCATCTGATATCAGTGCATGTTTCTAATATAACCTCACATTGCACAGAAGTGTAAACTACCAGCCATCAAACTTCAAAAAAAACATTCTGTTTGGTGTTGTCAAAGTTTTGCATCTGTCCTGATTCTAAAATAATCTGAAGTTAAATACAGGTTTTCCATCATTCTTTCATACATGCTCTATTTTCAAGTACACATCTATTTTATTTCTATTGTTCCAGGGCTCCAAAGAGGAAAAGTTAAAGGCATGTAAAGAAAAACTGAAAATACATATATTTGAAACAGAAACATTTCTGACAGTTCAATATCCAGTTTACATCCACTGTTGGAACTCCTAGTAATGTGAGGCACCTTCCTTTTACAGGGCCAGTGGGACAGGCAAAGAGAAACACAGCATAGCACTGGAAGCCAGTACAGTGCCCACAGCCACAAGCATGGCTCAGAACACTACAAGTTGCACCAAATAAATATTTACCAATAAACAAAGTGTCTCTTCATTTTTTGTACTTCAGTGTGGAAAGCAAGTAAACACATAGGCCAAGCTTCTGGCAAACCAATGAGAAGAACTGCAACCAGAAACCAAATACCACAATTGGTTTAAGTGCATTTGTTCCTGCTCTGGTGCCTCCATGAGTGCTGGCCACAAACCACACCAATTAGCAATTACTCAGATTTTCTTGCAGATAATGATTTTTACAGTCTTCATTGTAGTGCTTTGCCCTATCTACAGATATAAATTACATTTATTATATAATTTCAATTCTTGGTACTCTACAAGAGAAATGTTTTGTTTAAACACTAAGTTAGAAAGCCTGTGTTAAAGAAACTTCAAGATCAATTTAATACCACTGAATTTCATGGGAGTTTGGGGGGTGGGGGGGGGGAGGAACAAGTTTTCCATCCACTGCACCTCACTGTCCCACCCAATATTAGCTTACCTGCTATTTCGTTATGAATTATCAAAAAGCTCTTGTACTGTCAGTTTGCCACAAGGTAAGTCCCAGTGATTTAAGATCATTTTACTGGTTTATCAGCCTCCACCAGTCCAAGCCCAGTTTTCCCCAGTCACAAGATCAACTTCTCAAATGCAGCTAGCAAGCAAGGTAGTAAGTGCTACAGACATCTGCATTTGAGATTATTTTCCATCTGCAAGTTCAGGCATTATCAGTTTCCTTCCTTTGTTCTTAGCTCAATTTTGTTCAAGTTCAGAAACCTGCTTTCCCTCCTCCTCCAGGATTTATCCTTCCAAGATTTATATAAAGCACCTGTTCAAAAGAGGCTTGAGACAACACTTGTATCTAGCACCAGTTCTATGTTTTCATGATAGTAAACACTGACAGATGTGCGTAGAATTGCCTGCAGGATCAGGAGGACATTTCTTATAACTGACACTTGTTAATAATGAAGGTATAGCTGTAGGTTCTTTTAAATATATTTCCCTAGCTTCTATAATCAAAGATTCATGTTCCCTACCATAGACTGGGAAGGGAATTAATTCTCAGAAGCACCTATTGAGGTTACACTATGGTCTCTTTCTAGCTGCTGATTTAGTAAGAGAATTTTCAGTTTATAGTTAATTTTTATCAGATCACATCCAATCTGCTGACAGCATGCCTCAGAGTCACGAAACAGTAAGGACACGCATGCAAACACATGCTGTACAAGCTATTAAAATCTATTTCCTGGCTCTTACTCTATTCTCTAATGTTATTTGAGCAAGATTAAGGTCTGCAGTGATGAGTCAGTCAATTCATGTTTATGAGATGGACTATAATGGGTATAACAAAAATTTTTATTCCCTAACTGCACACCAAAGCCTGTATTACCACAATATCTACTAGGGACACTGCTTTTAACAGTATATATTCAAATCAAGATAACATGTATACATTGAAATCAGTTAATGTAAGATTAATCACCATGTAGTAGCCCTCTAAAGAAAGTCTTCCTGTCTTCCCCTACTCTGTAAAGTGTTTGAACTGTAAAAGTTACTTCAAATATTGGTTTGGATTTGTTGGTTGTCTCTCACTCTTTTTTCCCAAAAAAAAAATGTGTCAGACATATTAAATCAAGTTTTGAGAGTTTTTCCAGTGGAAAATTTGAGCCACTAAGTTTCATACTAAAAATTAGAAAATTACAACAGCTTGTTCCCTGATCACTGAAAAGTCTTCCAGTTTCAAGAATTTAGCTCTTGAAGTTGCTAATGTCTCTGGCCAGAGATCTGACAAGGTTTTGAAACATTAGCCCACCTCAAGTATTTGACTTTGATCTTCAGGTTTATGGCAAAGGAGCACATCAAGTCCACAGAGGTAGTACTCAGGTCCTCACAGCTTGCCTGAAAGGGCTGTTTGCTGAAGTATGATCTTTCACTGTTATTCGGTTAAACAGAACGCTCCATGAAATAAAGCAAACTCTGAAAATAGCAACAAGAGCAATCTTTTCACTTCTACCAAATTTGTGCTACTTCCTTGTCACTCACAGTGTAAGCAAGCATCCCTAGATGTGTTTCATCATACAATCCTAAACACTGTCCCATCCATGCATGCTCAAGTGAGAATATGATCTCCTTACAAAATATTTTCTAAGACATGACACATGCAAGGAAGATAAAACAATTTTCCCTTAAGCTACCTTTCTTCCTAAATAATGTGTGTATTACCTACCACGCTTTCCTTTCCAGAAACAATAGTAAATATAGTCAAAATTAAAACACAAACCATTGCTTGTATGTTCAGGGAAAATCTGAAAGAGGATAACATCACTTGTATACTAGTGACTAGAAAAAAAAATGTTCAATGGTAGACATGAACAGTTACTACAGAGTGAACCTCTGTTCTTCAAGGACACCAGATCAATCTTCCAGACACAAAATGTAGAAGATGCACGATCAGATTTATTCTAGCATAGGTATGCCTACATCTACAGTGTTGCAAACATATGATCTGGCAAAACACAGGGGCTAGTTACAATTCCAAAGTTGCATTTGTACAGCAAATCCAACTCTGCTTTCTATATTAGCAATACAGCTATGTGAGCTGAAGTAATCTGTAACCAGGATTTCCATAAAAACATTCAGGACTACCAAAAGACAGTACTTCAAATACTGATTTGTACTCATGGGGAGGAAAAAAAGGTTTGCAAGTGGGACTTAGATTTGACTACCTGGATAATCAACTTTTCATTCACTTTTATTCCAACTGGATCTGCCCCCCAGTTAGCATAAACACGAACACACAGAAATCAAGCTCTTAATTAAGCAAGAGCGATGTCTATATTCACCTTTACCTTCATAACAGAGGTGCACATGAATCATGTTTGATTTCTGTGCATTAGTGTTCTAGCACCTTCTTTGTGCACTACTACTAACTTGGGACACCAAGATGTAAACTAATGCTAGCTATTAATAAATAATCCTTGTAATTCAGTTTTCAATGCTTTTGTCTTAACATTAGCAATGCCGTAGCTATTTACTAGGCTTTTTACTTTATAGAGTTGAAATATTGATGTAGATAGAGAAGACAAAGTACTTGCAAACAATAAAATACTATCAATAAGAACATGCATTTCTCTTCTCTACTTCTATTCTTAATATCCTCTTGAGTAAACAGCTAAAGTATTCAATATGCCAAGATAATTCTAAGTTGTTTAAAGTAGCTGGGAGCCACTACAGCTTTTTGCATTTATTTTCCACTTATATTAACCCAGCATTAACAATGATATAGAGATGATTTGGTTCACTTTATATTTCTAGAGGCAAGGTTGCTATAAAGGGAAAAGAAACATTTCAAAAACAATCTTCTTGCAGCCACAGGACAAAGCAAAGAAATGCATTCCCCATAGCCTAGGGCCATAGTACTTCTCAGCACTTGGCCTATGCCTTGAGACTGCTGCCTTCTAACAGGCCAGAAGACTCAATTACCAGCCAAAACAGTGTACAAAGATGTCTTTTAAAACCAAGGGCAACATGTGCTCTAATCCAAAAGGGAACTGCATGACTTAGTAATTCTTCACTAACAAAGTTCACTGGTCTAACTTGGAGCCCTTGGCCAAAGTCCAACTGAGAAGTCCAGGGTTCAAAGATGATGCGCTGCAGTAATAAGAGAAACCAAGCACAGCCATACAGGTTCTCAAGACCTTAAATGCAGCCCCAAGACAATTATAAAAGTTATGACTATTATTGGATCCATAGAAACTCCCTTATGAGCAATCCTCATTATAACCAAAACAATTGCTTAAAAAAAAAAAATCAAAGGACCACTATACATGACCTATAACCCATAAAGTTCATTGCACCAATATCAAGCATAGCCAGAAGGCCAAGGGAGGTGATTCTGCCGCTCTACTCTACTCTGGTGACACCCACCTGAAGTACTGCATCCAGTTTGGGAGCCCTCTGCACAAGATGGACATGAATCTGTTTGGGAGGGTCCAGAGGAAGGCCACAAAAATTGTCAGAGTGCTGCAGTACATTTCTATGAAGGCAGACGAAGCGAGTCTGGGTTGTTGAGCCTGCAGAAAAGGCTCTGCAGCCTCTCAGTATTTAAAGAGGGTTTCTAAGAAAAATTAGGATTTTGTTTTTTGAGGGCCTGTTGCTATAGCACAAGGGTTAATGACTTTAAACCAAACGAGGGTAGATTTACACTCAATAAAAGGAAGAATTTTTTCTTTATTTTACAGCAAGGGCAGTGAAAGACTGGCACAAGTTCCCCAGAGAGATTTTAGATGTTCCATCCTAGGAAACAGATCTCTGAGAAATGTGACATAGCTGAAGATGTTCCTGCCCATTGCATGGATGACTAGACTTGATGACCTTTGAAGGTCTTTTCCAACCCAAACTACTCTACAAATGGTAGATTATTATCACATTATACCTGCACTAGTCTGCTAATTCTGCTTTCAATAATGCTTAACAGAGAACAAAGTAGACATGAAACAAATAGTAAAAAAAATTATAGTCTATTCTTCTCACTGAGGCAACATTTTTAGATTAAAAGCCATACAAAATTCTTGAAGTACTTAGTAAATCAGATTGAAAACCTGACTGCATGCTACTATTACACAACCCGGCATGTACCAAGCCATACCAGCTCATGTGGGTTATGTGGCTTACTGAATTCATTAAAGGTTCACTGCAGCTGTTAGTAAGGCCATGAGGAATGGAACCATTCAAAACAAAATTGACAACTAACTCATTCTTACTAATTGCAATATGCTTTCAGCCATCCTAAGCAGTAGATAAATGCCATGCAGAAAACAGTATCTTTAATAATTTCATTTAGCAACTAATAAAAGCAGGCCATTATGCTCTTGAAAATATTTAAGTTATTCTTATTTATCTATTTGTGTTGAAGTTTGACATAGTGCAAGAACATGATCAAGACTATATTGTTAATCAGATAGAACACTTCAACCATTCACCTTCAGACCAAAGACCATTCAGGTCAAAATGTCAGGCTGAACACCCCAGTGAATCCCAGAGCTATAACCATAACCTGTGCAGACAACCATTCTGTTCAAGCAAGAAACCAAAAGAGTGGACAACCCAGTTGATTTTTAACAGCACAATGTAAAAAAAATAAGCCTCAGACTGTTTCTCTGGGAATAATGCATCCACTGCAAAGTGACTCTGATATGCTACATCACCATCACAATATGGACATGCAGAGAGGCAGCACAATACTCAGATCCATTTTCTGGAACTAAAAAATTTATTTTCTTCCTTTTAGTTATCTTAAGACAAGAATATCTAAGCCAATATGAGATAAACAGTCCCTTCCACCTCCTAGCAGTTTCTAGAGGATTTAGAGGTTAGACAGAAGGCACCACCACCTCAAGAGCAGGGTTATAGAGAGGGAGAGGAGGACTGGGAATCTGTATTTTGGGTTTCTTACATTTAGACCTAGAAGCATAGCTCCTGTAATTGAATACCAGATGAAGAATCCAATGAAGACCCTCTCGTGATGCTCTTATGTGATTTGTACCACCAAAGACAACCAAACACAACAATCATGTTAAAGACCGCTTAACAAAGACATACATCTTCACAAAGCTTGGGACAGACTTGTGAACTTATTCTTTACAAAAATCTTCAGCATAGGACAAGTTTATTTTTAGTTTAATGGATGTACAAGACAGACTTGCAAAACAGAAAATGCAACAGCATGTCTATGTTTAACCAAGGACAAGAGAAAAGTTGCCATCACATGCCTCTGCCTGTCCCCTGCAGGAGAGAGCAACTACTGTCAGATACAAGAAGCTTACAGGTTTTGCAGTACCAGATAGTCCTATCTCTGCTCTACAGCCTCAGTCAGAAGATCAGATCAGAAATGAGAGGAAAGCTTATTGAGGTAGAACCTGATGTCGACCCTTCCTTTTCCCTCTGAAGAGCAAGAAACTGCTTGTTTTAAGACTGCAATAATAAGTATTATTATCCACCTGCTACTGTTAAACTGAAGCCCTGCAGTGCAAGTAACCACTGGATACATTTTCCCTAATAAAGTATTTTCATCGGAATAATCCTAGCCTGGTAATTTTTATGCTAGCTGTTCTTCCTGAAACAGCTGTCTTGTCTGCAGCATCCGTACTGATCAGATTAGTTTTTTAAGGATTCTTCTTTCCCTCCTCCTACCATTTTTTTTTCTTCCTCGTGAAAAATAAGTCTCACTGGCTTGACTTCTAAAAGAAGACTTATGGTGCTTCCACCATTTTTTTCTGGGAAACCTATGGACCAGATCCTGAAACCACAGCACAACAGTGCCAAGGAATTTGATTTAAGCAGAGTTACGTTGACTGGACCAGCTGGGGCTACATCCATATAGGTCTTCTGCTAGGGCTCACACAAGGTTTATCATTGACATCATAGATGTTTTTATTTTTTTTCCTTATCAGATCAAGATTCAACTGGACCTATTCCATCAATGCTGAGAATTAGATATGTTTGTACTGTATCCATCTGTTACTTTTGAGACACTCCAACACCTGTCTGCAACAGACAATTTTATTAGAACTGCTATCAGGATGAGCAAAAACAAGAAATACAGATCTTCCCAATAATTAATTATCTAGTATTGCACAGAGTAGTGTGGATTTATCAGAAACTATGCTTATGACTCATATGCGACTGCTGGAGGAGTTTTTCCCCAGTAAAGTTGCCCTGAGGAGGTAGGGAAAAAAGCCTAAAATAACCAACCACCCACTGCTAAAAGCTGAACATCACTACCTAGCTGACTCAGTATCCAATGACAGAACATCCATCCAGCTACAACTAGCAGTGTTGCTGCATTCCCTAGGAAGTCTTATCAGCTAGTCATCAGATAGTTTTTTCTGTCTTTCTGTTTAGTATGCGGAGTGATTTCAGGTGCAGAATCCTGAAGTGGCTCTAAACTCCTCAGAGTTTCAGACATCACTGAGCCATGGATCAGATACAGATTGCTTTTGCCACTTCAAGACATTTTTGGAAACAAACTAATCATTCCTACTCCCAGCATAAGCATTACCTGACTTTTGTCATGGGAGATCTTTGGTTTGTTTGGTCGGGTTAGTTGCATCTTTTTAATACTAGATAAAAGCAAGCTGGCAGTTCTCTCAATTACCTGTTGGAGACAAAGCTTATATATGATTTTTTCTAATAAATTCCAAAAGTCTTCCTTCTCTGCAGATTATTACAAAAGATATTTCCTTATATATAAGCAAAAGATCCCTACTAGCAGGCATTACTTAGCTATATCTTTTTAAGAAGTCTTAAGACTTTGCTGTGCGTAGAAGAGCTACTCAAGGGAGAATTTCTTCTCCAGTCATTTATAGCCTTAATCAAGCTCAGTATTAAAAAAACCAACCAAACAAAAAGATTTTCACCCCTAATTAGCCTTACATCCTAATAAACTGTAGTGCATTTCTAAAGCTAAGCATGTCTTATCTTTAACATAACTCTTGCTATATAGAACAATCACTATAGTGCTCATGTCACACAGTTTAAACGCAGATGACAACAGCAGCAGAGTCACACTTAATTATCCTGATATAAATATGTAGCTGTTTGCTCTCAGGGTTTAGGTTTTAGTACACTTTTATGAAGCAGTACCTAATTACAGTAAAAGCACATATAGGTTTGCTTACTTTACGGCTCTTTCTACACTTTCAAGTAGTACTTCGTACCAATAAATCAGACTTTCAACTATTCCACATCAGAAAATGAAGATAAGAAGAGCCAATATCTAGCTCAGAGCACTACAACAAACACATTAAATAAAAAAAAGTACAGTTTTAATAAGCGCAACCTCCTCTCCACTCAAGCCCTAAAAGAAATTTACCTGACAAATCCAAAACTAAAACAGAGAACAAGCCTTCAATCTACTACAGCTTATTCTAGCAAAACTTCCACAGACATAGCTCCCTAGTGTCTTTCTTCTCTTTTAAAGTCTTCCCTGAGTGCATTAGCTGCTCTCACCCACAAATTACGGAGCTGGAGCTTGTTAGTGTAAACAGAGCTGCAGTAATTGGTGTCAGGTAGAACTTGAATCTAGTTAAGCCTACTTTCTGGTGAGTGGATAAAGCACAACCTATTTGGCTTGAATGGTCATTGTACTGTACTACCTGAATGCTTTCAAAAAACTTGCTTTTGTTCTTCCTTTGATTTTGTAAGCATTACTGCTATTGCAGCTGTTGTTTACAGATTGATTTTTAATTTATTTGTAATAGTATGTGCATTAAAACCTGTAGAAGTAACTGTAAAAGGTTCTTGTACTTTTGTTCTGATATTTTACAGTTTAGTTCTTGACCTCTTGATTAGCTACTTGTTTTGCAGTTCCCTTTACTGTGAACCAATTTTACTGTTTGTATGTAAATAATAATAAAGCCCCTTGAGCATTTCTACATTTTGGTGTACAAGACAATTCTATAAAGCATCTATTTCTGCTTTGACCTTAGTTTTAGCTACTTGTTTTTCTTCTGTTAATCCATTTCTATTTTTGGCTATAGTCTCAGTCATAGCATAGTCTTCTAGTTGAAGCACTGCCAATCTTCTTAATGTAGGGCTTCCCTTCCCCCTTCTTCACATTCTTAATTGCTCTTCTCAAATTTTCATCTATAAAAACTGATATATAAATTTTATTATTAGAATTGTTTACATAGGAGTAAAATCATTGCTGGTAAAGTATTTAAATAATAAGAAATAACGCCAAAAAAGAGATAGAGCAGAAAATGACCTTGTAAAAATTAACCTTTACAAGAGATAAAGGATTAAATAAAAGGTTGTGCTCCATTTGACTTTTCCAGGATATCCACAAGGAATTAGTTTTATGAGGGCTGACACTGCCAAAGACAGCAATGATTTTAAAAATCTAACCCTCATGGCTGCAAACTATCTGACTAAAGAAACCTTTTTTGAATATCATCTTCTATTGCCCAGTACCATACAAACATGTGCAGCTGCCCTTAATCTTCATGTTTACCCTATGAAGTAGATAATAAAAATTATTTCCAAGCTTGGGAGACACCAGTGACAAAATACTTGGAACTGGTGTGAAACAGCCTTGGCTCCCTGTGAAAACAGAAGCCACCACATCAATATTGTCCCTCACCTCAGTAAATTTTGGGGTTTCTGCTTTGAGTACTACTATTTTATTAGTAAATGGTAGTTCATGTACAGGTTCTGATGAAAATAAAAACCACAGTTGTTTACAGTTGATGAGTCCCAAATTAAGTACATTATACACTGCAGAAATACTATCTGTCCTGTCTAAATGTAAACTGGGCCATAGAAATATAAATCCTATATCTTATCAGTGACTGATGTCCTGATTTGATTTGTAGCCTGTAAAATAATTAGGCAGAAATTCAGCAAGATGGCTGCGTGTAAAGTGCTGGGTGTCCTACAACAGAAACTTTGTTTAAAAAAAGTAAGTGCTCTGGTAGGAAGAAGGTATAAGATTAACTCTTGCCTCTGGTTGTCAGGGATCTCCCCACATAGGAGACGGCACCAATGGCCTAATGTTTCATGTCTGTTGAAGCAACAGCCACCATAGCAGTAATGGCTAGTGCACAGAGCCTGTCTAATGAACCAAAAGTACCAAAAGACGTACTAAATTATTTATATCCCATGCTGTTTAGCGCTGACACAAAATTGCACTGTCTCAACAAAATCGTATTAGAGCTCTTATTGCAGCCACTCTATTCCCATCTTTGTCTCTTTGGAGTTTTGGCAAAAAGCTCTCAAATAAAATAGTTTAGGTAATGATCAGGCAGGCCAAAACTTCAGCAAAACCATCCAGTGGGGAGGACTGCAGTATATTCTTCTTTGGAGCACTGGATGAACAGTCTTTCTTGATGTTGAAAGTTTAGGATTGCTGAGGTCTTCTCTGGACTTCAGGCTTGGAAGATGTACTGCTGTCTCCTATGACATGCCAGACAGAGTTCTTTGCATCTAACTTGAATTCCTACTGGAATCAATGAGAGTAAGCACACCTATGAGAGATGGCATGGAGTCAGAGATGGAAATGGATAGTGATTGAAATAACAGGTCCATCTACTGTGAGACAAAATAGACTTCTTAGTCAGCTGCTTGCAATGCAGATCTTGCACTAAAAGAGACTTAACATACCATAGGTTCATGGTATTTCATAGATCTCTGACATGATTTGCTGTCAAAAGCGGGGGAATAGTACTAGGGAGATGCTGTACATGGAGGATGCTGCATCCATAGTTCTAGCTAACAGAGACCTGTGATAGAAGACCTCCCTGCCATGCTTTTAGGGGAAGCATCATCTGTATTATTGGGTAATTTCAGGTTGACAACATACATTACATCTCACAGTAGGAACCTCTTGATAAATTGGCATCAGGAGGGCTGGGAGACATGTGTCCTTCTACCTCCTGAGCAGATAATGTATAAAACTCCCTTGTGATTTGATAGCCAGCTGTATCCAAAGGCTGTCCATGTTCCAGAGTAAAAAAATACACTCACTGGAATACAGGATGTCAGAAATTATAGGGCAGGCAGTACGACACTCTCAGAGTTTATACCTCTTTCCGCATACAGTCATACTAAAAAAACTGAAAGGCAGAGGTTCTCTTCTTACTTATGGTCTGTAGGGATGTGCCTATTTACCTTTATCAGTTCAGGCTCCCTCGGACAGTAATTATTGTGCTGCTTGTGTTGACTTCATGTTGACCCTTTCGATTTACAAAGAAACTCATTTATTTTACTCCCAGTGGTAAAACACTTGGGGATACTGGCTCCCTCCTTCCCCTCCCCTGTTGCCACCATACTCTTCCTTTATTGTACAGCTCTCATATTACTACCCTTATGCACTTTCTGCTATTTTCCAAAACAATTACCGGTTGCTTCTGAGTAAGAAATTAATCTGAAACTCAAGTGATAGCAGATGTCACACAAATCATCCAAATCTTAGCATGGTGAAAAGCAAGTACTGAAATATCCTGTATTTGATGGTTGTTAATGTTCAGTCAAAATCAGATATTAAGTGTGGGTGCTATTTTATAACATGATGCTGGAAAAATCAGTATATATAGTCTGTTTTCTGCCCTTGAAGTCTCTGGTTCTACTCGGTGTTTAAAACCACAGAACTAGGAGCAAAAGTCTGTTTAAAAGTTCAGATCCTCCTATTCCAGATTATTATTTTACAGTCCTTTATATATACCAATCAAATTCAGTCATGAGATCAAGCTAGATTTCTTGTCCACCACTCCTTCTGGGAAGCTATTCTGAACAGCTGTCTGATATCTCAAAATATGCTTTCTTCTTTCAGACCAAATATCTATGAAAGTCTGTTTGTGCATCACCACTGTCCTCTAGTTGAAATAATATTTCTCCTTCTTGACTATACAGAAACTTATCTGTTTAAATGATAGCTAGGCCAAAAGAAGCTTGTATTTGGTAACTAGTAACCAAAATACAGTGAAGCACAAAATAAATAAAGAATTGTTGGCCAAACTGAAATGACATATTCTGTCCTGAATTATCACTGTCAGAACATTAACTATAGTGTCTTTTCAGTAATATGATTCTATATGGTATGTTATGAGATTACATTGTCCCTACTCTAGAAAACAAATTTTTAATTCTTTCTTTTATTAGGACTTGACAATATATATATATAAAGACCTGATGATGTCCAGCTCCAATTTCTTAAGATGAAACATATCTAAAACAACTCTAAAATAATGGATTCCTTTGAATATTTGCATGTTAATAAATTTACCATCAATTGAAACGTTCTACTGGGGGTGGGGAGGGAGAACAGCATTTTCCCATCTGTCTAGTAAGCTCTTGCAAATGCCCTTTTTCCCCCTAGGATAAGGCAGTATAAGGATGGCTTCCAGGTGCAGAACTATATTGGTGAAACTCTGGGAACAAGATTTAACTGTTTATATGTGAAGCAGAACTGCATCTCTTCCCAGTGTGGGCAGCTCCCCCACACCTTAATTCACCGGTCTTTGTGGCCCATTCTTCAAAACAAGGTGCCAGGATTGAGGTCAATGTATTTCAGTTCAGTAGCCACAGGATCACTGAAGCATAAACTATGCTGAGCCTTCCCAGTGATGCAGAAATGTTGAGTAAATGAGGACTGCCTTTGAGTTTAAAGCTTTCATGTAAAATCGTAATTCCCATCTGTGTAACCTATATGACAAATGCAGATTTAGCCTCTGGATCTATTTCAGGATTATGATGGCTTCTGTTGAGTTTGCATGTATTTTTTCAGCATCTTTCGTCTCCCATTTACAAACAAACTGTACCTACTAAGGTAACATTTGCTTAGAGTATTTAGAAGAACACAAAGCCTGGGGTATTTCTTTCATATATCCTTTTAAATAGCATCAAGTCTAACATTCCTAGATCTCAGTAACGCAGGACGTTAGGCTTCACAAAGCTTCCTATGAATAGGCAGAACAGTGCTGGTTCAGCAGGAGATAACACCTGAGCCCTCCTGCTATTTGGAGCAGCAAATGAGTCAGGAGATAAACACTTTTGCTTTCATTCTTTATGACTGGTACTCATTTAATGAAATCAAATAAATGGGTTTGGTCATCTGCATTGCAGAGATTAGGAATGAAAAATCAAGACCTTCCAGCCATCATTAAACAAGATGTAAAGCTGCTTTTTCTCACTCACAGAACTTACACATGAATTTTCAGTGCATTAGCTCTGCTTAACAACATCTTAAATAAAAGCAGGTTCACCAGACCAAACCCTTAGCTAAAACAAACTGACACACTTTGTTGGACCTGTTATGATTTTACAAGTCTGACCCAATCATGGCTCTCCCACTTTAGTCACATGGAAAGACAACTTCTCATTTATTTGCTCTTTGCACTAATGTCCTAATTAAACAATTTCCAAGTTGTTAATTACAATTAAATATAACAAACATATCCTGCATGAAGTTGAAATGCAATGGAAATGTATTACAAACCTACAGTATGTATGCTTTGTGAGTCTTCATGACAACATGAGAATAATTTACTGACACTTTATGTTCCTTCTGATAGGAGCTGGTTTTAATGGTCACTAAAAGAAGAACTACATTGCTAGGAAACACCTCTACCTGTCTGGAAAATGTTCACTGAATATCGTATATATGTATTTAAATATGGATTATGTCAATTTGTTGAGGGCAAATAGGTGGTTTGATTGGGTCAAAATACAAAACTTATTATCTTCTGTTTTTAGGTGTGCTTGCTACATGCTAGCTTCCAGTATTCAAATGAAAAATGACCAGAATCAAGAATTACTACCATGGTCTCAAAGAGTGGTCTGAGAGCCAGGAGCTTTGAAATAGGTCTCCAGAGAAACATGGACTCACAGAATATCAGGGATTGGAAGGGATCCCAAGAGATCATCTAGTCCTATCCCTCTGCCAGAGCAAGAACACCTAGACCAGGTCATACAGAAACTTATCCAGATGGGTTTTGAACATCTCCAGAGAAGGAGACTCCACAACCTGTCTGGGCAGTCTGTTCTAGTGTTCTGTTACCCTCACTGTGAAAAAGTTTTTTCTTACATTTCTCTGGAACCTTCTATGTTCCAGTTTGTACCCATTTCCTCTTGTGCTGTCATTGGAGGTCACTTCCACATACCCACTTTCACCTATTTGCTCCTTAGGCTTGAAAGAAAGTGCCCTGGAACTTTTCTAGTAGACAGAATTCCTTATAAGAAGGTGGCAATAATACTAATCAAAAATCTCAAAACTTTTCAAAGAAATACTGGAATAACTGTTTGAATAATGAGTTTTCAGTACTGATACTTCATTTTTCATTTTGCATTTAAAAAAAAAACCACAACCAAAACCAAAGACCACCTCCTTTGTACATTTTTTTCTCCATCATCCATTACATCATCCATCTTTCACAAGATATCCTTTGAGCAAATCAGCTGAGACTCAGCTATCTGAAGCTGTCAGATATCACACCTGTACCTGCAACTGCTCCAAAAGGCCTAGCTAGAAAAGATGGGGAGACTGAAAGGAAATATTTATGCTGATGAAAAGGCCATGCCAAACTTAATTAATGGGTGTTCTAGAAGCAAGCTGTTGCTGCATTCAGCTGCCTTTTCAAAGTCTAATATATTGCTCTGCTCTACCAGCTACACATACATGAGAGATTTGGGATTAACTATGCCTTAAAAGAACCTGTTGGCAATTGGCTTCTACAGATAGTGCCTGTTACATATGTTCTGGTATTCGTACTACTACAAACTAATTAAAATGTGCCACCATGTAGCATGGTGCAGGAAAACAGATAAACAGATATGAAACAGCAATCTATTATAATAATAAAGCTAAGACAGACACTTGGAATATTCCTCTCAGATTCAGAGATTATTTTGAATTTGATTATCCTGCCAGCTCAGAGAAGCGTGGTCAAAGGGAAATGAAATAGCTAAAGTACCACCATGCTACCAGTCTATGGTGTATCACTTGATAAGCTCCCTGAAGTGTAGAAACAGATGACCTGGTTGTTTATAGGATCCTCATCAAATCTTTACCATAATAAAAGTGACAGGTAAATCGGTAGCTAATTGGAGAGTGGACAGCATGAGGTGCTACCATCAGTTCTCAGACAATCAACCAAACACTGTGTAGTGTCAATGGGAGCTGGCAGTTTGGAACTTCTCGGGGAGGGAAAGAATGAATTACAAAAAAAAGAAAAAAGAATGCTCAAAATCACCATTATTTATGAAGCCACAGGTTCCCACATAAAAATTCCCTACATTGATGACAGAGTCTAAGGCTGTACTCAGACCCTGTGGCAATAAAAATGCGACACTGAATGACTTACTGTTCCCAGCTAAGTGCAGTTTCATTACCTTGGAGATATTCTGGGACCCTGAAGAGAAAAGCATGTTTCCTTGCAATCATTTTACTGGGAGATGTTTTAATCCTGCATGGAATTGCAACAGCACATGTCACAAATCACACTAGCAGGGCAACACTTTTACACCTACTCTGGAAAGCAGTAGGTGTAAAGAATGATACTAACTTGGATAGCTGTGATTCTAACACTAAAAGCAGATACTGCTACAGAACTAAAATCTGAAACAAAAGTCCTGTGGAGAGAGAGTGGGACAGAGAAGAAATAAAACCATTCTTACCACTAGACAGCACATGAGTCTGTTTTAAATGGTGCTATGAATACTGTCAAATAATATAAGGAAATTCATACTCTGGATAACTCTCACAGCCAGACAAGCTTTAAGTGAGTAACCCAAGACTGCAGAAGTTCAGGCTGGCCTCCAGTTAGCCCCATCACTGTCATCGCCTCACTTTACAGCTGAGCAAGATCTCACACTGCTTGAGAAGACTCCACTTTGTGCTACTATAAAAACATAGTAATGTAAAACATGGGGTTTTATTGTAGCAAGGTTTTGCTGGAAAGGCCTAATTGTCATTGATGTTTATGGAAATAATATTGGGCCTTTGATGTGATTGAATAAGCTGCATATTATACTACTATATGTGCCAGTTAAATGGCATATGGTGAAAAGAAACAGGAGCTCCCTAACACTTAGATGTAGTTACCACCACACAATTTAAGTGTGTACATAAATAAACATGTACTTTAGCCTTCACCTGGAAAAAATTCTCATCATAGGGTAGCCAACACCACAGATATAGTTGTCTCACAGCCATTTCAGCAAATCATGACAACATTAATGGGCATTAAATACATTTGTGAGGAAGTACAGCCCCTCTGCATAGTGCCCACCATCACTACGCCTGCTTGGTACATTTTTCCCTGCAGAGTAAGATTTTGCTCTTAATTAAACATTTAAATATTATTATTTTACGAATCTGTTCACTCAGGACTATGCTTACCCATTTGTTTGCTTAAAAATGCATACAGAACAGCTGCTGATCTGCCTGCAAAAGATGACAAAGATATCCCGTGAGTACAGGGACCTTGGGTGAGTTGCATGGTGAAAGTTTCAGCCTTCACTGTGCTTCTTACACTGTCTGACCTTCACAGCATCAGAACACACCACCTCTGAAGCAACAACAGCAGTATGTATATAGCACAAAGCTAAGTATTTCACCTACATCTACCATGCATTTTACATGCATCTACAGGAATCATGTCTAACCTGTAAATGACTACAGACAAGCGAGTGACTACTTGATCTGAGCAAAAAACAAGTGCCTGTGTGCAATCATTAGATACTTCCCAACAGATGCAGTCACAGTAATGTACTACCACAGCACAAATATAGGAACTAGCCCAATGAGGTTTCTGCATACATGTTCCTCTGACAAAAGAGATGGATCCTTTGCAGTCAGAAGGGAACTGGACTCTAGGAGACAGATGCTTTCGTTAGGAACAAAAACACAGCAAAAAATAAAAGCAAATATTTCAGGAAATGCAGATGGAAAAGCTATAAAAGGAGTATGTTTTCATACCATGAAGATATGTTTATATTTCAGTTCTTCATGTCCTGTGAGAAGACTCTATAACAAACTTCAGACTAAAAATATTTCTTCTTGCTGATGTGCAGCACCAAGCAGTTGTAAAAGACCACAGTAAATTACATCAAGATCATTTGTACCTTTAATCCAGTCCAAATTTGGAATTTGAATTTTTTTGCCCTAAAAATAAAAATGCTATTGTGCAATTATCCAGTGTGTTATTGACAGTTGCTTATTTTTAGTGACTTTAAGGAGACAGGAAGGAGAAGAACAGGTTAGTCTTTGATGTCTGTGGTTCCAACAGTAAAGAGATGGAGACTTTGTTGAGAATAATTTAAATCTAATCAATTTAGTTCAGCTGCTGCAACATTACAGCAATAAAAAGATTGTTTGTACAAAGCAGAAAAAAAATCAGTTAATGAGCAAATGCATAAAAAAGAGGACTGATCATTTGAGTGACAGCAGGTGACTCGTCATCTCCAAGTTCTCCTTTTCACATCATCTGCTCTTCTGTGAAGTCCTCTGTACTGGAGCTAAGCAGGTTTAAAACACTACTAAACATACCACTTTCCTCTTAAACTATAGTAGCATGTGTGGAAGCCAACCAAAAACCACAAAAGGGTAGAAAATCACAACTGGATCTGATGAGAAAATACACCATTAGAGCATCAAAAATAGTACTTTTCTTGACAAAGGTAGCATTTTTATAGACATTCTTCTGAATGTCTATAAGCTACAGAAATACTTTACACAGTATGAAAGAAATCCCTTTGATCCAAACTAAAAGTTAATACTTTTAAGATTACCAAAACTCCCTCAAAAGTAAACAGGACTAGCAAACAAACTACAAGCATTCAAAGCAGGAAACAGTTTCTCTTCTAGAAAAGAAAGTGTAACATTGTGATACATATTTTCTAGTGAAACTTCAGTTGATTACATTGCCCTATCCATGCCATTTAGCTTCGGAAGATCTTCAGATTTCGCAGTGCGACCGCACAACCACATTGGAACTGCTTTTCATCTGACAGTGGTTCAGTCTTCAAACAGATGCTCTCAGTTTGGTTTGCCCAGACCACTACCCTTTGTAAGAACTTACTCAATTCATACAAACAGCAGGTTTGACACCAAGCCACAGAGTGCAGAGGAAAAAAAAATGACTCCTGCCTTTCTTCAACTGTGTCCTGCCAACATCTGAGATCATGCAGGCTGTTCTTGAGTCACATCAGCAGTGATCCAAGTGACCATGTAATGGACACACATAGAAAGGGGAAAGGCAGAACCTTCCTTCTCGGTAGCAGAGAGGTTTGCTGTCTTTGTCCTAAGCCACCAGAGTTAATTCTAGTGTTCTAAGTAAACTACAGCCATCCATATCCATGGGACATATCCATAGACATAAGTATGAGTTACAAAAAGGTGAAGCTTCAACTCCTGATATACTCCATGTTCAAACTAAACATTATCCAAGTGCCAAGTATTCAGCAACTGGATTTATTTTGAAAGCCTGGTTATGGGTAAGAGCACCTAGGTTTGGATTCCAAGCATTGAATAGCAAACAGAACAGCTCTGGGAAAGGAACCTTCCTGCCATGGAACAGGATTGCAGATCGGACACAACCCCAAGCACTAGAGAAGAGAATCTGCTTAACTGCAACTGTTTCATCTGAATGGCTTAGGCTGAAGATAAGTAAAGCTGGTAATGTTCTAAATCCTAGTCTGAAACCTTACCATTCCCTATGAGCTAGCATTACACACCTCTTCACTTAGCATTTTGCATACTTCAGCAGCTATGCAGAAGTCCCTGAGGTTCTCTCCTTATTAGCATACAGTGAGGCCAAAAAGGGGAATATTAATAGAGTGACCAGGTTCTTCAGAGGAGCAGAAAGGAATATAGCTTCTCCTTCAAGCTCAGTCTAGTTTGGTTCTGTGGGCTGAACAGCCATGAATGGCTGGAGGTCATCTTCTAGCTCAGCGTCATCCAAAAGCAATCCAGTAAATGCTCTCCAAGGTGCTCTGAGATTTAACCCAAGGTACCGCTGATCAGGAGATATGCTTCAAAAACACATTCCTTACTCAAATAAAAAGTGCTGAAGAGGCATTATACTGCAGCCTTACCCACTGCAGACATTTTATTAGAAGCCTAAATATTTTGCACAGAAATAGGTGTCTCAGCCTTTTATTAGACCCATCTGCAAGCCACAATGTCACTGTGGATTCAGCTATCGCCAAGAAAAACAGGTGAATTATGAGTGCACCTTGGTTCTACTGAAAGTCCTTCAGGACCAGTATTACACCTTCAAAGCATTAAGGTTTTGCCCGTTTCCTTTTCAATGAATTGGAAAGAACTTTCTTAAGTTTCTTGAGAAACCTTATGATCCACTACTCACATAGCACGCACACAGCAGTGCTGGCCCTCTCCCCATTGCTCACGACAGGGCAGAGGCCCCTGACCGACCTCCTAGGGTGCAGGACACGCCTGCCTCGCCTCCCCTCCCCAGAGCCAAGGGAAAGAAAGGGGACAACTCCTTGTCCCCTCACCAGAGCTGTCACGAGACGCAGTTGAAGACTGTCCAGAAAGGCCCTGCCGGCGGGATGCGCCGTGTTGTACGGATACTGGTGGGGGCAGGAGGCCGGCCCTGGGGGGCAGTGACTGGCGTGGGGCCGCGGCCGAGGCCGCACTGTGGAGGCGGGGGCGGGGTGCCCGGTGCCTACGGGGCGCGGGGGCCGTGCGGGCGCTGCTGCTCAGCCCCACCGCGGCCAGGCGAACGCTGACCGCAGAGACCCCTAGGGAAGGGGCGGCACTGTCGGGTTCTCGCCGACAAACATCAGGGAGGGCGGCGACGGCGGGGGGGGCGCGGCAGGGCCGG
>VZTY01027836.1:43166-66929 GCA_013400935.1 Turnix velox
GATTTCCGCTGCAGAGACATCCTCAGCGCTGTGTCCAGGCCGGCCCTGTTCGGCATGCTGCGGCCGGCGGAGCTCGCGGCCAGCTAGGGCGGCGGCGGCGGCGGGCTGGCCATGGGCCCCCCCTCACGCAGACGCCGCGCTGCGGCGGCGGCCGCTGGCACCGCTGCGGCCTGGGCTGCGGGGGCGGGCGAGGAGCTAAACCCTTGCCGGTGCCCTCCCGAGGAGGAGGCTCGGCGGCGCGGCGGGCGTTGCGTCCTTCGCTACCCCTTCCCTCAAAGGCCGGGGCGACTCCCTCCACCCGCGGCGGCTGGCGTCCTCTTCCTTGCACGGCGCGAGGGAAGGCCGGCCCCGCCGTTCCCTGGCCCCGCAGATCCCACGCCCCGGGGAGCAGCGGCCTGAGGAGCCGGTGCGGCCCGACGGGGCCGGTGTGCCTACCGAGTTCCTCCGCTACCGCCACCTGGCACGAGGTGTCGGGCAGGAGCGGGTCCTCACCGCCTTCTCACCGCCGCTAACAGAAGGGACGCCTTCTCTGGCCCCCTTTGACTCCTCCTGGTCCCCCACTGAAGCCACCTGCAGCGGTGCTCCTCTGGTAACTGCCTCTCGCAATCCAGTCTACCCAGCATGAGTCATTATGTGAAATACGGTAAACTCAGGGCCTGGGGCTTTTTTTGAGGTTTTTGTCTGAAACTGACATTTTTTGACACATGAAGTATCCCAACAAGGCCCCTCTAGGAACATATTTTTCTCCTTGAGGATGGTGAGACAGTGGAACANCTGCAGAGACATCCTCAGCGCTGTGTCCAGGCCGGCCCTGTTCGGCATGCTGCGGCCGGCGGAGCTCGCGGCCAGCTAGGGCGGCGGCGGCGGCGGGCTGGCCATGGGCCCCCCCTCACGCAGACGCCGCGCTGCGGCGGCGGCCGCTGGCACCGCTGCGGCCTGGGCTGCGGGGGCGGGCGAGGAGCTAAACCCTTGCCGGTGCCCTCCCGAGGAGGAGGCTCGGCGGCGCGGCGGGCGTTGCGTCCTTCGCTACCCCTTCCCTCAAAGGCCGGGGCGACTCCCTCCACCCGCGGCGGCTGGCGTCCTCTTCCTTGCACGGCGCGAGGGAAGGCCGGCCCCGCCGTTCCCTGGCCCCGCAGATCCCACGCCCCGGGGAGCAGCGGCCTGAGGAGCCGGTGCGGCCCGACGGGGCCGGTGTGCCTACCGAGTTCCTCCGCTACCGCCACCTGGCACGAGGTGTCGGGCAGGAGCGGGTCCTCACCGCCTTCTCACCGCCGCTAACAGAAGGGACGCCTTCTCTGGCCCCCTTTGACTCCTCCTGGTCCCCCACTGAAGCCACCTACAGCGGTGCTCCTCTGGTAACTGCCTCTCGCAATCCAGTCTACCCAGCATGAGTCATTATGTGAAATACGGTAAACTCAGGGCCTGGGGCTTTTTTTGAGGTTTTTGTCTGAAACTGACATTTTTTGACACATGAAGTATCCCAACAAGGCCCCTCTAGGAACATATTTTTCTCCTTGAGGATGGTGAGACAGTGGAACAAGTTACCCAGAGAAGCTCTGGATACCCTATCCCTGTAAGCATTCAAGACCAGTCAGGATGGGGCTTTGAGCAACCTTGTGGTTGAAGATGCCCCTGGTCATGGCAGGAGTGTTGCAATTTGATGATCTCTAAGTTCTCTTCTAACCCAAACCATTCTATGAATCTCAGTGGGGTTCTTTGTTCTGGTTACAAGAGCATCTTTCAGCACTGTGGGCTGCTGCCAGCCTACTCATAAAAGGTCTTGTTCCTTCTCAACTTAAAATATCTGATAAATCAAGGATAAAAAAAATAGTGGAAAGAGTAATCAATATGCCACTCAACTCTTGCAGCATATTGCCTTTCTGTGCAAAACACTTGAAACCATAAAAATTTACCTATCAAGGGCAAGCAAAGGAATTAAATTGAAGGGCAAAAAATTTACTAAGAAGGAGCTGTTTGATCTAGATGCTAGTCTCAAACAGGTATAGCATGCAGTGTCTGTCATATCTTAAGGAAATTGCCTTTTCTACTAGGTGACCTTCAGGGTTGGATGGTTTAAATAAGGCAAAAGCTGCACCAGGATGAGGATGTACTGAGTTTTAGGAAGACCTACTGCATTCCTATTCCCTGTACCTTAAAGGTTTGTAAAAACTGACCCAAAATCTCCATGAAAACCACTCTGCCATATGGAGGTAATTAGCAAATAAGATGAGGAATTTCAGAGATCACAAATAATGCTAAGTCACTAAATCTCGCTGTGCTTCACCTTCATATAAAGGACATCCTTCTTTTCCATACACCAAATATGGAAAATGATACTTTCCAGGTACAACTTCACAAAAAGTTGTAAGTAGAAATACTGTTGACAAATCCCTTTGGGCTCCATAAATACAGAGTAGTCTAGAACTGTGGTATTTTACACAGACTTCACTGATTGGAGTATGATCCACCTGGAGATGTTCACTTCGGGACAGGAGTTCTGCAAAGACAAACTTCTAGGCCTGTAGGGACTTTATAGCCTTGTGGATTTCATCGCTCTGAGAGAGGACTGGCCCAAGGACTTTTTTCAGTGAAATAATCTAGTGGAGGCAATACATAATGCTGGCCTTTCTGCATGCCTTTACCATTTTCAGCTCATGACATGGAGCTAGTTATTTTCATGAACATGATTTTCTCTATTACCTACTCTTTTGCCTTCCAGAAGTTATTTCCTGTTGTGATCAGTGTTTTTGCACCAGTAGGAATTGCCTGCAGAAGAGAAAATCAAGTTGCTAGATAGTAACTTAAGTGCTCGTTAGATTAAGTGAAGTTTGCTCTGGATTCAGCTGTCAGTCCAAGAAAGAGCTCCGAAACAGGTCCAAGGGAAAAAGGCAACTCCTGTCTTCATGTTTATTTTTGTTCAGATATTAACCATCAGGTGTAAAGTGAATGGTATTTACAGTATGCTAAAGTATTGATAACAGTAAGCAGCTAAACGCACTGTTCTTTCTTGTGCACTGCTCTTGTTTTTGCCTCTCTGCGCTTAATGTTCTCCAAGAGTCTCCAGGACTCCAGAGGAGAAAGAAGACTGCAAGATTGTCAAGGGCATCAGGTGTTTAGAATAATCTCAAAAACTGAGGAAGAACCTGAATCCTGCTCAGCAGCCTCTGGAGCTGGGCTGGCAGGAGGGCTAAGTGTGCAGTCAAGAGCTGGTTGAGTTTCTGAAGGCTCGTGTTCATTACCCACCAGATGTCAAGTAGCAGATTAGCCCTGAGTTTTGGAAGAAAAATCACTGATCGACTGTGCAGGACTCACTTTGTCATTTTGTTATGAAATGCCTGTCTTTGTCATCGTGCTGATGTGTACTAAATTGTGTATTATCGGACCATGAGTCATGGCAGAATGATTCCCTGAGGTCTCTCATAATGGCTCCATGGTTTGAATGATGTACCAAAAAACAGGAGTTGGTATTTTTCGAATTACAAAGCACTCAGTTTTCTAGTATTTATAGCAATGTACTTTCAAAGAGCTCACTATGCATAATAATTATTTCAATGTAATAAATAAAGCAAAGGCAGGAAGAATGGTCCTGTGGTTAACGTGCCAGGCTAAGAGACAGGATATCTTTATTCTATTTCTGCCTGTGCCAGATACTGTCTGGGACCTTGGAGAGATTGTTAAGCCCAAATTTCCAAAAGATATATACTCTGCTCTAATTACTGATGACATGCATAGAGTTCAGACATGAAAAAAGAAGTATAGCGGTATTCTAACCAAAGAACTGCTCGGTGAGAGCTAATTATTACAGAATAATAAAGAAAAAAAGAAGGTAAAGAACCTGATTGTAAAAAAAAAATAAAGCTTTTAGGTTTTCTGTGGACACACTCTTCCTTTTTTGGTGTTGTGTTTCCCCTTCCCACTACCCTTCAGGGACCCAAGGTTTCTCAGGAAGTGGGTGTTGAGGCTGCACCTATTCATTGGTGTCTTCCCAACAAAGTCTGTGCTGACAACAGCAAAGAACTACTATGGGGCTATTTTTATATGTTTTTTAAAATGTCTTTACACCTTGTTCTTTCTTCACTTCACTACACCTCCAAGTTATGTCCAATTTTACTATATATGATGCCTGTTACGTTACATGCTTGTTCTTTTTGTTATCCCTAAACCATCTTCCAGGTCTGCACTACCTTAGCTGACTACTGGTAAGCTCTTTGTAGCCCTGAGTTCTCCAGTGCAAAGGCTGTGCCTTGTTTTTTGTCATCTTAAGCCTTCTCTAAAGTGTTGTGTGTCCTTAGTTTTAGGGACCTTCGCTGTAATACCAGGCCTGCACTCCTTTATACAGACTGCCCAGGTATGGTGCTGAGGGATATGGTTTAGTGATGTTTTTTTCTGGGTTAGGTTGATGGTTGGACTTGATCTTAACGGTACCCTCCACTCTATGATTCTATGATTTCATGACTATGTTAGTTATAAATACCTCCATCAACACAGTGCAGCTTCTTGTCCCTATATATAAAAGCTACAGCTGTACCCTGAAAGTAACTTACCCTGTAAGTTAAACTAAAAAGTGTAACAGTTAGACATAGCCACCTGATCATATTGCTGTTACAGCTAAAGAAAGTAAAAAGAAATACACAGGTCAAGAAAAGCTCCCATAAAACAAGTCTCAGTCCTGAGGCCATGCAAAGTCAGTACAAAGCCTGTGGCTACAAAGCAGTGTTGTTACTGGGCTGCAGGACTGGAGTCAATATCTAACTGCTGTCTTTAAACAGCCACAACAGAGTGTCTGTTTTCAAGCAAAACTTGTTGCTGTAGTGCTCTTCCCTTGCTTACACATACGGGATCAAATCCAGCATGATGCATCTGATTTGCTGACATACATGGAAGCTGTCTGTCATTCATTGTGACAATTCTAAAAAGGTCAAAAAGCCAGAACTTTCTGTGTTTATAGAGGAAGCTATTTCCAGATCCATGAAATCACTGAATTTAGGAAAATGTAAGAAATAATTTCTAGAACTTCTTAACAGAGTAAACCATTACCTATCAGTGAAACTGTGGAAAAAGGTCAAAGATTTGGAATGCAGATATCTTAATTTTTAGGTCCCATTCAAAGCTCATTCAAGGATATAGAGCTCTTTTCTCTTGTTTCCAGTAAATTGGCCCATCCAATGGAAAATAAATGGTTCTAGGCATGTCAGGGTTTTCCAGAAGACTTTTGAATAATGACCTGTGTAAACAAAATTATAGTGAGTAGAATAATCACATTGATATTTTGGAAACTGAAGCTGATACTCACTTTTTAGCAGGAGTTAATTTGCAATTTGCATGCAAAATACTGAAAAACACTGAGCCCTTCTGATATCAACAGTAACAAAACCAATTTTGAAACTAAATAAAGAAAAACAGTGACTTTTTCTTCTGGTGTACTTAAAGCTAAGTACTTCTTAGAGCAACTGTCTGGGCTTCTTTATTCCCACAAGTTAATTCAGGAAACAAACATGAATGCTATGGCTTTACCAGAATAACTCCAGGTTTGTGTGCTTTCAAAGAGACATTCCAAATACAGTAAGCTAAAATCAGAACAAGAAATTTTTATTCCATGATACTGATACTGGAGTTCATCAGGCTGGAAATTGATGGAAAACCCTTTCAAAAGTTTTGCACAGAGAATACATAGAGTAAAGCATAGTTTAGATGTTCCTTCGGCTTATACTAAGCCAAGTCAATAATTAACTAGTAAAGAAGAAAAATTTATATTTTTAATCAAAGAAAAATAAAGGTGAAGAAATTAAAAACTTAATGAATAAAAATTTTACATGAGATTAATTTCCAGAATGTAAATAGTTCTCAAAAGTGCATGAGGTGTGTTTTCATTATTTGCTAGCTAAAGGGAGTCCAATTTTCTCCTGCTTTGTAATCAATCAATGAGATCAGTGCAAAGGGAATCCAAGGTGTGTGTATAAAGCTACCACACTGGTTTGGTGACACTCACTTAGTACTACCGTAGAAGGATGCAGCAAAGTAAAAGCTGGTCCCAATCTGATGCGTTCAGGAAGACAGAAAAGAAACTTTAGAGACTTGACACACTAGTCAAGATGCAACCATACACTGCAGAAAGTGTGAATATGTTTTGAACCAACTATTATGTCCAGGCCATCATTTGATAGCAAAGAGTAAATCTGTGATTTACATATTATTTAAAATATTTAGCTATCAGCAAAGTTAAAATATCATCTACAACATGGAATAAGTAAAAAGTGTTTTTAAGACCACTGTTTTAAACTATAGTGTAATATAACAGAATGGCATTTTTGTACTCTAGGAACCGTGAGTCACAGCACTCCTTGTTTACAATGTTTTCACTGATGAGGATAAAAGATACAGTGCTCTCACCTAGTCAGGAACCTCGTCTGACTCATGCCCTGCAAGCTGAGGCTTCTCCCATGCTTCTGCAGGCCACGAACCTGCTGCTTAGTAGACACCAGTCTCCAAGCGGGTTATGGGGAAGCGATCTCATCATCAGGACAGAAGAGGCAGAGATGGTGACTTCTCTTGGGCGACCTGTAAAAGCAAAGCCCTAACAGAGAACCCAGATGTCCTGAACCCTTGGCCATGAGGCACACCCGGTTGCCACCGCTGGCAATCTGCAACAAGTCCTGGGCAAGCTGGCGGGTAGCTGCGGCGGCGGAGCTACTCTAGCACCTCGGAGAGCTCCAGCAGCCCGCCACCGGGGCCGGGACAACGATGAGGGCTCTGGCCCCAGGGGCCGGGACTCCGCGCCGGCCGCACCGCCTCCTGCCGCCCGCGGGCCGGTGCGCAGGCCCAAAGCCCTTCTGAGGTTTCACCGCCACTCTCAGGTGCACTTTGCAGCTGGAAGGACGGGGAAACGCGCCGGTCGGGGCTCTGCCGAACTCCGTGCGGTATCGCTGTTTGCCCGATGTTCGAGGGCTTGAGGACACAACATAGAGCGCGCGGAAGGGCACCGGGTGTCCGGTGCCATTTCCGTCAATTAATTTTGCGGTTAGATTTGCTTAGCTTTATTTAAAATTGAGTTAGTTATAATTTTATTTCATAATTGTTTCATAATTCAGTCACTGAGGAGCTGTCACCACATCGGTATTTCCGCGCCCAGCCAGACCGAGGGTGCAGTGTTACGCCAAAGAAGCCGCCGCCTTCCCCTCTCCGCTGAGCAGAAAGAGAAAAATCTTTATTTTTCTCCAAATCCTTTCTTCTTTCCTTCCCCCTCCCTGTGAGACGAAGGGAGGGCAGCCTGTCTCCCCGTCCCCCTCCCTCCGCGCTCCCCACTGCCATATTCCCGTGTCACTTTCCCCTTGCTTCTTGTTGTCTGGCGCCCTCTTCTGCTGTGCGACAGCCCTTCAAGGTTTAAGCTTAAATAAGCAAATCCAGGCAGAGCACAGGGATTAGCCTTGGATTCCTATGTGACCCTCTGTCCTGGGGCTTCAACTAAGCTTTTGCTCACAGGAAGCTTCTATCACAAACAGTTCGTTTCATCCAAACCGGTCTGCTCTCCCCCCGTCTATTGCCAACAAAGTCAGAATTAATCAGAATGTGGCATTTTCTAGGGTTTTGGGTGTCTCAAATGGTGCTGCTCCCAGAGGTATAGTGAAGAAGCTATAAGCCATGTGGTGGGTTGGAGAACTGTAGACCCAGAGGAATAAAGTGAATCAAGTGAGTGAGATCAACTGGGAGACCAGAAGCAGTGTCTGAGATTCAAGTCTACGGTAAAAATAAAGAGAAAACGAGTCCGCAGGCATAGAAATACCTAAAAAAAATAAAGGGGTAACATAGAAACCTTTTTGCTGAAATAACTGCAAACTTGGGTGTTTACTTCAATGGCACATGTAACAGAAAATTTCAACAAAGTCAATCTAAGCAAACAGAACATTCAAAACAGGAAGAAGGTCTTAGTTATCATGACACTGGGAATAGTCCCCAGCTGTAAGCCTGTGTGATGATAAAGTAGCCCAAAGGAATTGAACTGAGATTTGCAATAATTCTAACTTAGCCATCACACTATGATGCTGATAGTTTTTTTCCTTATATTTACATTATTCTTTCTGCAGTTTATGCATGTACGTGTATGCCCACCTGTATATGCACACATAGTCAACTCTGTTAGGATAAGGAATAACGTGATCCATTACTCACTGTACACCTATCCTAGTTAACTGCCACATATGCACATTAACTACACACCAACTCTATGCTCATACACATAGGATCATAGAATAGTTTAGGTTAGAGGGGACCTTAAAGATTATCTAGTTCCAACCCCCCTGTCATAGTCCTGTTCTTTTGCTATTTACATCTGCATTATGTTAGCATTGGACAAACGGAATAAACTGCAAGGAGAATTTTTTTTAAAAAATCAGTAACAGTACTAGCAACCCAGGTGCTCTATTCATGCATCACTTAGATAAGGGCAAGACCTCTGTGCTAAAATAGCAACTGTGTTTTCCTGAGCACACATGCCTGAAGGTAAAAGGATGAGCCATTACTAATGTAGCTCAAACTGTGTGAACTTCAAAAATAGCTCCCAGGTTGTGTCAGGTTTGTCAAACTTTCAGCAGAATCATTGATGTAAGGCAATATATTATGATGGAACTGGCCTACATGAAGGCTTAATGCTAAAAATGAGACAAACATTAAAGATAAAAAGTGTTTTTCTTGGAAATCTGAGTAAGCAGTACACTGTAGCTACCTCACTTTATACAGGCGAACCCAACTGTGGGTTATTAAAGCCTTTATAAAAGACTGGTTAAAATAACAAGACAAAGCAATCCCACATTACACCTGTTCAACGTGCAGAACATCAAAGCTGTGCTTGTTTTGTTATGTATATGTTTCTTTATTGCACTTCAGACAATTTACATTACACTAAAGATAAATTTAGTGGTGGGATAAACACCTTCTGGTGTTGAGTGTGAATGCAACTTGCACTGAGCTGGATTTGGAAAACCTGCTGCAGGTTCTAGACAAGGTTAAGTCCAGCATAAGCATGGGGAAAGAAAGCAAACAAAGGGAACTTTGATTTGAGGTACCTTGTGATGCCAAAAATGTAGGCTAACCCCATTCCCACTGGGAATGAGAGCAAGCTGAGGGGAGGCTGCAGGACACCGAGCAGCACTCTCCTGCAGACATAGAGGCTGAATTTCCATCAGCTGCACCATATCTCTGGAAAGCAAATTATACATTTCATTTTAAAGACTCCTCTCTCAGCAGAGTGGAGGTACCCATTTCTTTAGTTGTGTGTGCAAAGCCGGGTGTGCACAGCTTCATAGTTACAGCTGCTTTACTTGACTGGGAAACATTACTGTGGAGCTGCCTGTCATTTGTCCCCTCTCCTTAGAACACTGCAGACTGCACTGATGTCTGGTGAAGTGCACCCAAAATGGACATTCAGATTTAAAATCCCTTTTAGGAACTAGAAAATACTACAAACCCTGAAACAAATTAACATCAATGTCTCATTTCAGGGGTGTAGGTTGCAAGTAGTAGTCCTTAAATTTTGAAAGGATGAGGAAATTGGCAAAGATGCTCACTATCATTTGTGAAATGGTAATCCAGAAATGGCCTGAACAGTTTGGATTCTGCTGCCTGGCTCTTCCAGCGGGTATCAGAGGTTAAATTCCCCCATGAAAACAAGGGCCTATGAATATGAGGCTCCTTCCAGCTACCTGAAGAAAGTTCCATCTACTTTTTTTTCCTGATCAGGCTGTCCATAGTAAACACCTACAACATCAGCTATGTTGGCTTGCCCACTGGCCCTACTCATCTCAGTTTGCTCCTCATATATCCCATTGCAGAGCTCATGCACCCCTGGTAATCTCACAGGAGGGGCAGCTCATACTCATCACCATCCTGGCCTGCACTTCCTCAAGAACTACTATCTATCCATTGCAGCACTCCAGAAGCATGAGCTTTCCCACCGCATCTCCACGATCCCCATGACAGCACATAGACCACATTTCTCCATCATCCCCGTGACAGCACATAGACCACATTTCTCCATCCTGCTCCCCATGCTGATGCTCTGCAGGTATTTCAGCTGCCAATGGCCCAGCCATCCCCACTATACACTTCCTTATATGTGGACATATGCCTGGAGCAACCCCACTTCAGCTCTCTTCTTCTGATTAAGAGATTTCTCTAGTCCATGTTACCATGCACACTCTGCTTACCAATCCCCTACACTGCTTCCTCTCTTGGTTGTGGGCTGCCAGACCCTCCCCCACAGCATTCCTCACCGGCCTGGTGGTCAGGTTCATTTTCTCACCAGGTAGGTTGGGCCCTCATCAGTACCGTGGTTACCATGAGGAAACAGTGCCTGTTTATAAAAAAGCTATTTCCCATCAAGGTAAAATCATGAAGAGGCAGGATGTGACCTGCTATAATTTACCATCTCCTTCTATACTTCCAAATCTGCAGACATTGATAATTTTCCTGGCAGTAGCCCCAGAAAACTGTCCCCTCACACTCACCTGCAATTCTTTTATGTACTTACATATTTATTTTTCATACTAAGTTTGCCTTGCATTAATGGAACTCTGCTTGCCTATGCAAATTCAGGCACATTTATGCCAGAGCTAAGCCAAACCTTATTTTCTTATTTATATTGACATAATTTAACTGCACCAGCAGTTAGCAAGATGCTGGATGGCAAAACCAGCTGATAACACAGCCTGTGCGTACCAAACTATCATATTTCATGTTCCATTTTCCACGAGCTATTGTTTTTTACATGAAAAGGCTACATTTATAATTCAGCTGTATATCAGACAACAAAGCATCTAATTCACTAAACCCCTCATTGTATTTCTAAAGATGTAAAAATATGAGAACAATCACCTGTTACAGAGTCAACCTAAGAGAGGTTGTGCAGCCTATAACAGTGATGTCACTGCACAGCTCATAACTTCTTGCATGATTTTGATCAAATTCAGATGGGTGTCTGACACAGAATGTACTGCAAACACATTCTGTTGCTTAACTGTTCTCTGGCATTGCTTTTCTGGTTTATGGTGAAGTAATAAAGCAAACATCATTGTTATGGTACAAACGAGTCATGTACCCACTGAAACACACAACCAGTATGAGGTGTTCATATTACTTCGGAAGCTACTCTGGGACCTATGTTCAGGGAACCCTGAAGCTATTAAAAAAAAAAGGAGGAACAATGTGCTTATTATCCCAAAGCTCTTTCTAGGCACATACACGAGTCACATCAACTTTTCAGTTGTGCCAGTGCCACAGGAAAATACTGTCAGAAACAGACTGTTCTCGAGATGAAACGAAGAGTGGAGAAAAAGCTTGGAAATTATTACAGGTGCAGGAAATGATCAAGTAAGTACAGCAGAGAAGGAAAAGGAAGTTGCAGAGTCTGAGGAACAGCTATTTAGTAACCTAAGAACCCATTTCTACATCATACATTTTTAAAGAAGAGACTATTAGAGAGGTACACAGGGCCATAATAGCAGCCATAAAGTCACCAATAGCATCACACATGTAAGAAATGGAAAAACATTATCTTGGCCTGATAGTTACCTGTTTCTTTCTGAGGGCCTTGTCCAGTCCAGCTATCTGGGTCACTTCCAGCATCAAGGCTTTCTAGAGAGGCTCTAGGTAGGTGCTGCCAGTTGACTTGAACTTCACTTCATATTTCAATTGAAATACAATGCTATTTTTAAAACTTCTACCCACGTTTCTATTTCTTATCATAGAAATTACTTTTTTTAGTGTCACAAATGAGGAGTCATTTAATGTACCACCTACTTGTTCCAGAGATAAAACTAGCCCAATGCCAGTACCAGTAGCAGTGCACCCTGAAACAGGAGACAATCAATAGCTTGAGGATATAATGTCATTCACCTTTAACATCACTTCATTTTTGTGTTCTTTCAAGCCATACAATTCTCTTTTTGTAAGCTACATCCCACTAAATATCTGAACAGAAGGCAGTCAAATGGAGAAATAGATGCTTAAAGGAAAAAAAGTAACTAAAATTTTTAAGCACAAAGCAGATCCTTTTCTCACAGGAGCTCTGAGAAAATTATGATGAACAATAACCACCACAAAATAACTCATGAAGAAAAAGATGATTCCTTTGAAGATAGGAATTTAAAAGCATGGAGTAAAAATGACCAAGGTATATATAAAAAGAGAAGGAAAGATTTGACAGCACCTCAGTAAGCAAACCTGACCCAGCTGCTGCTGAGAGAGGCTACATTTGCAGAAAATAAAGCATCAGAGTTCACCCCAACTGCCACAGGCAACCTTCATTCTCATATTTCCCAGTTTCATCCTACTCAGCTTCACAGCTGCAGTAACTACTTATGTTATGTAGTCATAGAACCATAGAATGTGTTGATGTGGAAGGGTCCTTCAAAGGTCATCTAGCCCGATTCTCCCTGCAGCAAGCATTTGCACTAGATCAGGTCACTCAGAGCCTCGTTAAGCCCGGCCTTGACTATCTCCAGGGATAGGGCCTCCACCAAATCTTTGGGCAACCTGTTCCAGTGCCTCACCCACCTTCCTTGTGAAGAGCCTCTTTCTAACATCTAATCTGAACCTGCCCTGCTCTAGTGTGAATCCACTACCCCTTGTACCATTGCTTCATGCACTGGTGAACAGTCCCTCCACAGCTTTCTTCTAGGCGTCCTTTGGGTACTAAGTCTTTTCCAAAATCTCTCTTGTATTTTAATCTCCACAGTAAGATAAAACAGGCTGCAAGAAACTCCAGCCACCCAGAGCTGCAGAGAATTGGATGTAACTCCCCATTGACTGCTATGACAGACACAAAAACCCCAGACAAGCTCCATGCAAGTTTGTGCTCTGTCAAGTAAGACTCCTTGGTCCATATTGGATGGGGATTACAGTCATATTGTCTAGATTAGTGCCTGGCTGGCTGTGCTGCTGAAGAAAATTCTCTTCCACCTTCTGCTTTTCCTGGGAGCTGGCACTCCCACATTGCCACAGCTGCAAGCAAGATGTGGCAATGCACCTGCAGATAAGCTATGCTCAACTAGTAACAATCAAATGTCTTCTCTGGAAACTAAACAGCTGCTATCCATGTGAGATGTACCAACCTTCCCCTCACACTGGCTACAGCCAAGAGGAGTGAGTGAGCAGCACAGACATCACTGATGGTAATTCCAAGGACCTGCTAGGGCTACACTCCCCCACCAATGCTGCCTTAATCTTGCTGCTGTGACCTGCACTTGCTGGAGGAAAGTCACCATAAAAATACCCATTATATTATGTTTAGGCCTTCCAAAGTGACATTACACAATCGTGCTGTGAAGACAGATACAGGCAAAGGCTAATGCACCTTTACATAAAATAAATTAAGAGCAAGCATTATTCCTCTCCTCACTCCTTTTATAAGAAAAAGAAAGGATAAAACATGTTATTAGCTCACCTAATCAGATGGAATTCAGAGATAACTAAGGGAATTTCATTATTAACAAACCAGCTTTATTCTGTCAGTGCCTACCTAGGCTTTCAAGTTCTCCTCAACAAGTATCAGGTTAAGGTCAATTACCATATTTATTTCATGCAATTCTTCATGTGTTTACTTCTAGTCCCTTTTCACTGATAAGAAATACAAGGTTACTGATTAAAAAAACTAAAAATAAATGGTTAAAATTTGAATTAGAAAGTATTTCTAGTGAAATACCATGACATAAATAATCAGGAAAAGAGTTAAGTAACAAGTTATCACATCTGTGAATGGTGCAGAATTTTGGGCTATTAGAAGCAAAGACAAATGACCGAATAGAAGGGTGACAAAAAGACAGAAAAAATTTGACTTGCACAACATACAACACCTTCCAAGAGAAAAAACTGTGCTCTATAGCACACAATTAAAAAAGCATGCAATAAATTAGAAATTAACTTTCAGAAAAGTGATTGTGAAATGTTTTTGTGGAACTTACTAGGTTATGAGCTCAGCATTGAGTAGCAATCAAAGACAAACCCTGAGTACTAGGAACTATGTGGCAGATCAGAAAAAGGGAAAAAAGCAGTTATTTCACTAGTTAACACCTATTGCATCCACATCTTGAATTCTGCATGAATACCACTGCTCCCATTTCAAAAGAACAAGTACAATTACAAAACATCAGCTTCTATATAAAAAAATATCAATTAGGATTGCCCATTTATTTTTAAAAAGCCACGACTAGCAAAATGAATGAAAAGGTGTTATTTATGGTGACATTACTTCTTACAGTCTGAGAATGAGGGACCCTAAATTAGGATGATAAAAGCAAGTACAATATAATTACTTCCCACAAAAGACTAACTACTATGGCTCTGCAGTGGGAAGCCGCAGAGATCAAGGAAACGGGAGTCTGAAAAGTGATAGGAAATGCATGGAGAGTAATACAGATCTTGAACACACATCATGCCTGCTGGGACATGAAACTCTTGAGCCACGGACAAGTTAAAATAGTATTGGGGTGTGTGTGAAGAGATGGAGAAAATTACAAGAACACAGGTCCCAGCAGCCCAGATCAACTGAACACAAAGTCATTTGCTGAGAAAGTTGAGGAACAAGTGACATGACCTTCCCATGTAGGGCAAATATCTGCCAATTCATGTGAAGCAGGACAGAACAAAGCACGAGAGACTTCCTACCCAACAGCCTGTGATTTCTGCAGAGCTCTCACTGTACGTTTGTATATTCACACAAAGCAGCTCAATTACACATACCCTGTCATACAGATCTTGTCTTGAACCATGTGTAAAACTTTGTACAAATAAAACCATTTGCAAAAGCTCATTTTAATGAGAGGCAGCATGAGGATTCTCCCTTCTAGTGTATTTGTGGTGCACTGGAGCAGTATTTCAACTAATTAGTCCTAAAATGCACTGCAAAGAATGAAAAATTCCCCCTAGTAAGGGCTTAAGTTAAAGCTGACCTTGAAAAAGCTAACAAGCAATAGTGAGCCAAAGGTAGGTTTCTATAAATGTGGTACTTGAGTCAGGCAGCTTTGAAATATAAAGGAAAAAACATAAGGAGACAAGTAAGTAGCAGAAGGCATCCATGTATTCAGATACTGTCAACATCAGGAGCTAACAGGAAAAAAAAAAAGCTACATAAAGAACAAGCTAGTTCTGATAATCTCTGAACTTCTTCACTCTTTAATAAGGCTAAGAAGGCATTCAAGAAAGGCGTCAACAATGTTTGCAATAATTAGCAGTCCAAATCACAGAGGAGATCTTAATCGTATCTTTAAATTCATCTAAATCTCAGTAGAGAATTTCTTGTAGCTACTTTTAGAAATTAAGAAACACTTCCGTGGAACTTCTGACACAAGTTTTTTCAATTGTAAAACTGAAGTAGGCATCGGACAGCTTAATATAGGAGTAAACAGTTTCTCTTCAAGGATGCAATGAACAGATGTTTTAATTGTGCATGGAAGTGCATTTGTCAAGGTCATCTAAAGGCAGAGTCAGTAGGATTTCTTCACATAAAGTATTTTTCTACTGTTCAGAATACACACATGTAACAGTACTGCACATCTGTGCCTTTCTCTAAGGATTGAGATGCACTTAGCTCAGAGATTAGCTTTCTAACTTACTGTTTACTTCCAGAAGCCCTGAGAGCCTTGCATTTTTCTGTCACAGCAGCTAACAAGCAGCTGGGGAAGATTTGGGAAAAAAATAAAGTGAAAACTGAGACTGAACATCAAGAACAATAGATCTTTTAACTAATCTACAGAATATGGATCAACAGCAATTCACACAAAGCCTCCAATATTTACTTTGCAACTTTATTAAGTCGTTGGTAAAAAGTTTAGTAACTAATTATATGGTAATCTGGGGACTTCAGGAGAAACTTATTTTGTCCTTTTTAGTGTATTTTGCCATTTGGTCCTCAGACATGTTTTAAGAGGACTAACATTACATATGTTTACCTTACACATATGTGTACAAGAACACTTCAAGCCTTTGCTTTGTTTCTCTGAGTAGGATGCAGAAATCATGCATATTGTAGACAATATAATGGTCAAGGAAATATTCTCCTCTTTAAGGCAGTTGAAAACCCAAGAATATCAATTGAGTAATTTGGAAGAGTAAAAAAAGACTTCCTCAGTGCTCATTTATTCTTAGAGCAAATATGTTCAGTAAGACACGCCCTCTTGGAATTATCATTGATTTGATTGCTGTCTGCATTGAAAAGACAGCGATTGTCAAAGACAGCATTTAATTATGTACATTTTATAATGTCACCAACCCATCCACTTCTGAATATGAACTCATCCGCCTTAAGCATTGTGTAAAACCACATGCAAAAATAGCCAAAATTTTTTTTAAATAGAACCAAATTGGCAAGTTTTTTTGGAAAGGACATTTCAATGTTCAAAAAAATATAATGTCTATTAAAGTGAGCACTTCAAGTAACTTAAATATCTTTAGCAAACATTTCCAGCAAGAAACTCTGTAAAGGAAATTGTTCTTAGAACAAAAAGCTAATGAATGGCTATTTAGACACTAATTTTTCAACACAGTGGTGGGTCTGTGTGAAACAATTTGTAATCTAAATAAAGCAAATCCGTTACACTATTAACAAAACCATACATTAAGCAAGACTGATTAACTATTGCATTTCTGTATTTACAAAAGTGCTTAGCATAACAAAATTATCTAAAAAAATATAAACTTTACCAATATTATTTGGTTCTATCTGTACTCCTAGGTCTGCAATTGGAGAAAAATAGTATTTACATAGCTAGATTTAAACAAGTTTCTTATTATTTTCAAAGAAATTTAACAAAACTCCCCACATAAAGGGACTCCTGTGTAAATCAACTCTATCTGGCTCACTGTAAATAAAGCAGAAGCAAATCCTTGAGTACTGAGCAGTATAGTTTTAGCCATTGTCTGTGGAATTAGACGCCAATACAGGCTGACGACAAATCGGACAAGTGGAGTTTTCAGAAAGCCAGCGGTCAATACAATGAATATGAAACTCATGCATACAAGGTAACTGCCTTAGCTTATTGCCTGTTACATACTCATTAATGCAAACACTACATGTTTTACTTATTTCATTTTCAGTCTGATTATCCCCATAGTTGCGTGTAGAAAGATTGTCAATCTGCTCTTTGGTTAAACCTCTTGAACGATCATCATCGTCATCTTCATTAAGCAAGAAAAAGTGGGCAAGTCGAAGTATGGGCAGCGTTCCACTTTCCACTAGGTTGTTAGCATCTTGGTTTTCATTATTGCGACCAGAATGTTGACTATCATCACCCTGTCCGTTTGTTTCACTGCTGCCATCTACTGCATGCCCATTTCTAGATGAAATCTCACTCAGATCACCGCTATGGCTTCCTGAGTTGGAGCTACTCTGCTCTGACTGTAGATTCGATAAATGATGACCACCTCTTTGAGCTTCTGTGTTAGATTCGGTTTCCATTAAAGAACTCAGCTCTCCAAAGCCTGTCATAATTTGTCTAAGGATTGACCGAAGAGCCACTGATGAAGGTTCACCAAGCCCAGTTTCTGAAATCCGACGAAGAGGTATCCTTATAGTGCTAACATAGGTTCGAATACCCGCACGTTCTGATCGCGATATTGTACGCCGGAATCCTCCACTGTCACTTTCAAAGGTAACTGTGTTTTCTGCCATTCCTACTCTAGAACGAGTTCTACTGGCAATACTGTCCCGATCCCTGTTTTCTCCAGGACGAATTCTTCTCACCTGAAGATCTAATGTAATTGTTGGATGTCTTCTAACAGCAGCTACTGGCCTACTAGATTCCTCTTCTGAAGTTACTCCTAGGGATGGAGCTACACTGGATAGTTGAGAAGTCCGAGTGCTACCTCTGGCTTGCTCTTCAGCAGGCTGAGAAGGCTGAGCCGTTTGTCTTCTACTTCTGTTGACCTGCTGTGCATTTCTGTTCTGCCTTTGCGTGGGTTCCTCAGGAAGAGCAGTATCACCTTGCCTTTGCAGTGGAGAGCGGCTTCGACTGCTTAAAGTAGACCTCAGACGCAGAATTTCTAGTCTTTGGTTTGTAGTTTGGACACTAGTTCTAGCTCTACCTCTTCTGACTCCTGTAGATGCATCTCTTTCTGGCATTTCTCTTTGCTCACCAGCAGCTGCAGAATTATTATGTGGACTATTTGTTTGAGAAAGGCCAGCCAATGCCCTCGTTCTACTCCTGAGTCTCCCCGAGATAGGATGAGAGGTTGCTTCAGAGCTTTGTTGCACAGAACTTCTTACAGATCTGGTCCTCACAGTGCCTGAAGCCTCCCTGCTTGCATCTCTTGCAGACCTGCTCCTCGTTCGTGGGGCTCCTGGACTGACAGCTCTTTGATGTCTTCTATCCAAATACATTCTACTACTGTCTATACCCACGTGCTCCTCAACAGCAGTTTCAAAACTGTTATGCTCATGATTTATGTTGATTTCAAGACTAAATCGGAACTCCCCACTGTTTGGATTTGTTCGACTCACGGCTCTCCAGGTTTGGTTCCCACTTTGTCCACTGCGAGTGGCATTTCCTGTGCGACGAAATGTATTCAGCCATTCAAGCAAAGAGTCACCATTTGAGTTTTCTCCAAGAACATCAGAATCTGAGAGAAACAAAGAATTGCAAACAACGGCACATTCCACATACTACAATATACTCCAAACTCTTTATGTCTGTTGGGCTCCGACTTCAGAAACATTACAGTAGCCAAACAGCTACCTTGCTATGCTAATGCCATTTTGCTGAAAACATGTTGTATGTAAACACATCAGTAAAACTCATCAGAATTTTTGACTTACTAGGAGATACACAGACAAATCAAAATGCTCAGATGGTCTCTTCTGATAAAGTGTTTAGATTAAGGCAGTCCAAAGTTAGCTGTGTTAGTCCAACATCTGCCCCTCACTTGAGAATTATCTTTGTTGATTAATTTTGATAAAGCAAGGAAAAGTATGACCGACTGTGTTGTCTTCTGTCAAACAATTTAAATTGTTTTCTATAAGCAGTACAATAAATAGTGAATGGCTTTGAAAGATCTGCTCCTTTCCAAGCAAACAAACTTTTTCTATGTATTTCTATATTCAAATTCAAGCTCAAGAACAGATAGAATTGTGGTTAGCGCTAACTCCACATATGAAGAAAGCCAATGGTCACGATCACAGTGAAGGTTTTCTCTTAAAAGGATTGTATTAAGCTGTCACCACTCCATCTCTGTGCTTCCACGAAACCTGCAAGAACTTTGGAACTTGGTTTCCAGGTTTCCTACTTTTCTTCTAAATATGATCAGAATTGGCCAAATCTTGAGCCAGTACAGTGACAAAGGGAAGGCACACAGTGCACAAAAAAAAGCCTCACTTCGCTAAAACAAATGCTAATGAAACAAAAAAAGCAGAACAGCAGAAAAATTAACTGCTTTCCAGTTAACTTCTCTCCTGTTACAATTTCTCCAATACATGATAAAACATATGAAATTAATTTTTGTGATATTAAGCTTATTAGAAAAGGGAAGCCAGAAAAAGTAATTTGTGGCTGCCAAATATTTTTTCATGAAGTATTTCAAGCTTGTTTTCATGTCATTAGGAACTCTCTCTTACTTTTAAAATAATCTGTAGAGACATAATGCAAAAAAAGGACTTGAAATAGCTGGCATCAGCCTTTGACTTGAAAAGGCTAGAATCCACCAACCCCTCTTAAATATCTGTAAAGGACATTTATCTATACCAAGTAAGAATGTTTACCTCCAACAACTCTGCCTTCACCCTCTCTGTTATCCAGATCAGTCTCTGATGCCAGATGCTCCTTAGCCCCTTCCAACCGCTGCTGCAACTCTTCTGCTGTTATTTCTCCTGAAATAATAGGATTTTTATAATGCTATTAGGTAAGACATTATTACTAGCTCAACCCAGTCATGCACAAAGAACAATACTTTGCAACCCGAAGGAAAATATGCACAAATAAAAGTAAAATTAATGAAACAAAAAAAGAACACAGCACTGATATGAGATTACAGTACAGATACATAAGATACCAGAGGAAGCAGGTATCAAGGTGAGGGGAAGATGTGAGGAGCATGCCAGCTGCCAGCAAAACTCAAAACAAATGCTAGGAACAGCTCAGAGGCACACAACGAATAGACACACATTAGCATGCCAAATATTACTTGGGTTTGGATATTACCTGCACACAGATCTTACATTTGTAGGAATTAAACAGAAAAAGATGGACTAAAATTCTAAGCTGCTAATCCTTACTGGGTATCATTAATTAAGAATGGAAATTGTGGTTTGGTTAATTTTCTACAAAGCCACAGAAGTCTGTCTACTCAAGTCACAAAACTACATGCAGTGTCTAGCAGCAGTAGTGTTACTCTACATCATATCTTCTCTACTTGAGGGTACCCACATCTTACCAGGTGTGCCAAGGAGATTTCGGTCTCTCATTAACCTGTAGTCCTCTTCATTGAGTTCATTAATGAACTGGTAATAGGCCTCTTCCCTACTGAGGCGTTCCAGCTGTCGTTGTCTCTCATCTTCTCCATGACTATGGCCGTGAGAAGATGACTGCTCATTGCCACTTCTTGCACGGTGCCGAGAGTGATCCATAATGATAATTCCAGACAGTCCTGAACAAAATCAGAAGGTTAGACTGCACAATAATTACATTAAGAATTTATCTAATATATAGTTAAAAGTTCCCAGCATTTTCAGTGAATTTAGTTTATTAATAGCTAAAGATGATTAAGATGAACCAAGCTCTGTGTTATTTGCCAGGTCAACTGTGCAGTTTATTATGCAAGTGTTTTGCTTCTAACCTGCTCACAATTCTACAAGTCCCTTTCACCCACTGAAAGAACACAGCAGACAGAACAGAAACTTCAAAATAAAAGAGCAATTCTTTTGGACAGATTTTTTTCTTTTTGGCTAAGTAAGGATACTCAATAAAGATAAAGGAATAACATACATTTTATTTCCCTTCTCCCAAGTAAATAGAACAGCAGCTTGGAGAGTTGTGAAGCTAAACTGTCCCTGAAACATTGTTCTCCAAGTGCTGGACCCAATGTAGACTTCTGATAACCACAGCTACTGCTTTAGAGAATGCCATCTTCCAGTTGAAGCACTCACTGTTAAGCAGTTAAGACTGTATTAGTATCTCAGTTGATATCACCCCTGACATAGCACAAAACCCATAAATAAACTTCTCACAGAACTGACTCTCACAGAGCTGACATTACTGGCATAATTTCCTTGTGAGCTCTAATCCAGGCATTACATAACAAAAGGATATCCATCTCCAGGAACCTGGTCTAAAAGGAAAAGGGCTATACTTCATCCATAGATTTCCAACACTTACCACACTTTTAACCAGTGGGATCACCCTATTAGAAGGCGATCAGTACTGCCTTTCAGTATCAGAGAGAGACACCACCTCTGTTGATTTCCAAACCATTACTGGATCACTCCATCCCAGGACCAAGTCCTAACTAATTGACTCTTGGATCACTTCCGAACTTTTCTATGCCCTAAAGAAAATCTGTTCTTCAGCACTCAATTTAAAAGAAGAGAAAACAAAGTGTAATCCTTTCAGTAGGGCTTCCCATTTGACAAAAGCCACCTGCAATACCTACTGAGGCAAAAAAATGAGAAAAATATAACAAACCAAAATACCCCAAGCATTTGGCACCATTCTTTCTATGTGTGAAAAGAAAGTTATTGGGTAAATGCTACTTTTTTTCTCATCAATTCACCAACATATCAAAGTCAATCGGGTATTAATTATGAGGAAAACAAACAGCATTCTCAGCACACTTCCCATCAGTAATTAGTCTTCAATGGAAAAGCAGTAAGACAACAAATAGACCAAACCAACTATTAGACAAACATTCAATAAAGAGCAAATCTTTATCAATAGTGCCAACAGATATGAAGAATCAGAAAATGTATTTGCCAACAGCTGAAGCTGGTATACATTTAAGATACCTTTCTTATGCTCTCTGTGGGATCCACTCTGATGCATCCTTGGTCTCCTCATTTCTCACCTCACACGCTACTTCTTCCCTTCTCTCACAGGTAACCACTTCTAAACATTTCATCCCAATCAATTTTTTACACTCATCTGCCTCCTGTGCCAAATACTGCATTTTAACATACTTCCATCCTAGCTCTTTAACTCACTTAACTTAAAATAAACAACTATGAATGCCTATCCTTCAAGGCATTTTCTATTCCCAAAGTATTTTGGGGGTGCTTAAGTTTACCATCGCACTCTTAGTTCAGACCTGACAGGCTGTAGGCAATCACTAACTTCCATTTCCCACAAGGGCTTTCAGATCAGGTAACTTCTTGTATCACAAATTTCTCATCCAGCTGTTCCTCTTACTACTCTGGCTTCCTCAAAACTAATGTAATTACCCTCCTTCTCAACACATAGTTAGCACTATTATTACCCTGGTGACACTCATCACTTCATTATTGTAATGAAAATATCTAAATAATACAGCATAGATTATTCAAATGCCTCTATCCCAGATGACTTACAGCTGCAGATAAATAAAGCAGGAAGGAGAAACAATTCAGAAAAACATTTCAGTTTCAAGGTAAGGCAAGATGAAAGGTTTAGAAGAACACATTACTGTTTGCCTGATAGTCACCACAGTAAGTTAACTGACTACCTGGATACTGCTGCACAGAAAATAACTACATGCAAATTCTTAGGATAATAAAATCCATCACAAGTAGTCCCCCATAATCTAAATTTAAACTGTTGTATTAAAGAGAGGGTCTTTACTTTTCACTTCTCATCCATAGAAAAACTGGAAATCTCTTCTTCAGATTCTGTGGGTGGTAGAAAAAAATTACTGTTTTGTTGACAAGTGTATGGAAGGACGATTAGTCAAGTTCTTTAAATTACTTAAAATCAGTAAGAAGTGTGAAGTGCTCAGTTGCTCCATCTGTTTGACATAACTGCATGGATGAAAACTACTTAGCAAATGCCATCAAAACTAATTAGTTTGGCACCTAAAATGTTTCAGAGTAGTGAAAGTTGAAGGGTATTAACTACACCAAAATGAAGTACTTTGGCATATAAAATATCTCAGATGACAAAAAGCTGAGGAATTTTAGCTATTGACATGTAAAGAATGGAAATCAAAATCCAGTTATGACTCAGGATTACAAACCAACTGGTGCCATGTACCAATAGTTTACCTAAATTTTCTACATCTTTTGACCTAAAGTTAATTCCTACAGCTCTCAATTCCTAGTTACTCCATTCCATGCTCAGATGTACATTAATTTTTACTTAAGCTATACATACAACTTATGCTTCTGGGTTTTGGCCTCTCTCCATGTATTACTACCCCCAATTCAATTAAGTACTCATTTTTTGAAAGACTACCACCTGATTGCAAGCAAGACGACTATGGAGTGCAGATGAGGAAGCCTCCCCGAGCGACGGGGCTATTTAGCATTTCTGTCACAGCCTACAGCCTCCAGGCGAGATGATCTCACTGAATTAGGGAAAAAAAAAAAAGAATAAAAAAATGCAAACCTTGATAACCCCCCAAGAGCCCGGCGAAGGAGGGGAGGAGAAGGGAAGACAAAAGAAGCAGCAGAAGGCAATTATGAAATAGGCCGCAGGCCACTCAGAACGAGCCAAACCCGAGTCCAGAGGCCGCCCGCTCTCCCCCAGCTCCCAGCCGGGCCTGCATATCCTAGCACCGCGCCGGGCTGCCGCTCCCCCGTCTCCTCCCCAACGGACCCGCGGG
>VZTY01027836.1:73880-173633 GCA_013400935.1 Turnix velox
GGCCCGGGGCGGCGCGGGGCGACGGGCACTGAAGATGGACTATGACTTCAAGGTGAAGCTGACCGGGGAGCGGGAGCGAGTCGAGGACCTCTTCGAGTACGAGGGCTGCAAGGTTGGCAGAGGCACCTACGGGCACGTCTACAAAGCCAAGCGGAAGGACGGGTGAGTGAGGAGCGGGGCTCCTCCGCACTTCCCTCCACAGTCCCCCTGTACCCAGCCTGTCCGCCCTTTCCTTCCCTGGCTCCTTCTGCTTCACTATCTCCCTCCACGCCGACCTCTGTGTCCCCGTTTCTCGCTCGCCCTTTCTCTTTCCCTGTCCCTTATCCCCTTCTGCCGCCGCCCGGTTAAACCCCGCGTTTTGCCTCCTGCCCTGTGCTCGGGTCCTTCCCGTCGGTCGCTGGTGGGAGCCTTCCCAGCCCCTCGGTGCTTGGCTGCAGCTCCGCTTCTGTCCGGTGAAGAAAAAATTATGGGGTTAAGGAAAACGCTTAATTTCTTTGTGAATAAACGAGTAGCTACTTAAAATGTTCACACCGGCCATCAGCTTCGTAGAATAGGGATCGATTCTTTTTCTTTAAATAAAGCTTTTTTTGTCTGATTTATTACTTGTGGTCACCATTTTGGCTGTTCTTTCCCGCGGCTTGAGAAACCGCAGTCAGCTGGTCCTTTTGGGGCTTTAGAATGCCTTAAAAGCGCTTTGTGTGGGACCAGTTCTCAGTACAGACCCGAGTAAACGAATTGCTTGGCATAAGTCTTTTAAAGAATGATCCAGCAAACTGTCATTTAGGTTTCTTTCGTCCATGACATGGCATCACTGGCTGAACAGCAGAACAATAGGGAGTAGAAGAAGCAGGAGAGGCTCGGGCTATTCTTGTAATAGGTTCTAAATATTTAAATTAAGTCTATTCTTTCTCTTGTAGTGTCCTCAGTGAAGCGTTCTGTCATTGTCATTCAAAGAACGTGTATTTTAAAAGTCTGGATATTATTTTTCCGATTGATAAATTAAAAAAAACCCAAAACTTTTAAAGCAGGTTGTGGCCAGTTCGGGTTGAAACATGATCTGTTTCTCTTCAGATAAGCTTTAATTCTAGAAATGCTTTAGTCGTTACCTACAGAATGGTTATAATGAGACTGGTCACACCTTATCGTGTCCATGCTTTAAACGTGCTGATATTAATTGCAGCACAGTTGTTTTAGAATGAATTCCATTTGTTTGTATGAGTCAATAACTATTTTTCTCAGATTTTGCATTTGGATCCTTCGGGCTGTTCACATGAGAAATTCTTAGTTATTTTATTTCTGGGAGGATAAGGAGAGCAGGCTGTTTTGACCAAGATAAGCTATTGCCTCAAGTATCCTTACATGCAGATAATAATTTTGCTAGTACAGCCAGCCCTGGCTTCAGATCCAGTAAAGAGCCCTTCAGTATGAGAAATAGATTGGGGAACTGGAAGATATGACTGTGTTTCTAATGTCCATGTCAGGTTCTTTGCAGCTATTGAGCACGTTGTAGTGCAGCAGCAGTTAGGGAGCTCACCGTGTGACTCTGGTGAAGCAAACATGTTTTTGGTGAAATCATCAATCAGCTTGACGGTGTTTGGGGAAGCGTGTTAGAAATGCTGTTGATAGTGTCATTTTGAGAAATTCTGAAAAATGGAATAGTGAACTTTCAAAAACAGTTACTCAAAGGTGAGTTTAAAGTAGAATTTCTTCTCAGTTCTCAAATATGTCCAATTTCAAATACTCTTCCCTCTCAGTGAAGGGGGAAAATCAAGGTATGGAATTTGATTAGAGTTTACAAAAAAGAAAAAAAGTGAACTGTGCATTGTCTCTTTTTCTTCATTTAGTTCCCCTTTCCTTTTCCCTTCCGATTCTGATTTCCTTTCCAGATTTCAGAAAACTTTCTCTTTTAAATACACTGTGCAACTGTCCTTGGACAATCACCACATTGTATAAAATAGGAAGATCTATAGGTGCTTTTGTAGGTTATAAATACTTGTACATATATGATCTTCAGTCCTAATTCCATTCATGTAATTTAAGGTTGAAGTTCTATTTACAGCCCTTTATCCAAAGCAATTAATTATGTTGCTAAAGCAAATGTGTAAAACATTCATTTTGTTTTCCTGAAGCTGTGGTAACACATAGCTGGGTGCTGTGTCTTACAGTGGCAGGTTCAATGTTTGTATATTGTTATCTGCAAATAGTAAAAAAAAAAAATAAAAAATTTCATTGTTAAATATCCCCAAAGTGGTGCTTAGTGATGGATGAATGACTTGCTTTTTGTTTGTAGCATTTGTACAGCTGGAAGTTTCTTTACATATGGAGTAAGTTGGAGTAGTTTGCAATCTAAGTTAACTTTAATATTGTTTTTTCCCTTAAGCTTGTAAGTTTAAAGCCAACTTTGTTACATGACAGACCCTAATTCTTATTTCAAACAGCACAAATCCTTTAGTTCTATTAATATACATCATATACACATTTTTTGAGTGCTCTGATGAAAGTGTTTCGGGACTGCAAATATTTTTTAAAAGTATTGGGGCAGCTTGGTGTTAAATTGTGTGACTTTCTGTATGCCAGTGTCTAATGAATAGAGCAAACACAAAAAATAACTATAATAATTTTGTTTGTGAAAATATATATTCAGAAGCTCTCAGTGGAAAAAAATACTGTTTAAGAGTGGTGGGAGCTATTGGTGTCTAGGACAACTGCCATCTTTGTCTCTTTGATTGCTCTTACAACTGTTTTTGTGGTGCAGTATGGCAGCTCAAAACTAGATAGTAGCTGTGGGTCCTAATTCTAGGTGTTAATTGCATGTCATTGAAACTACAATGGAACCTTTAGGAGTACAGTCATATAGTAACCTCGATGGAGTGAGAATCCTTCTAGTAATCGAGAGAGATCTCTGTAGGATGTGTTTTAGTTGCCTGACGAGGGTGGAATTTGTGTTTCATACGTGGCTCCAACAAAAGAAGCTGGTCCAACACTGTGGTGCCCTTTGCCACAAAGTGAGGTTTGAGGTTTTGAGTGGTCAATTTTAGGGGATCACTAGGTGTGACTCCATAGAGATTTTCTTATTTATTTGTTGCCAGACTTGACCCAGATAAACATTATATTATCTGAGTAACTATGTCAGACATTGCAGCTGAACTCTGCCCAGCTCATTGCCCACAGCAAAATTGCTGTGATCAAGTTTTTATTTTAATCCCTCTAAGTTTGTGGTGTCTGTTGCTGGGGAGAAAAAAATCTTCCTGATTTTCATTGAATGGTACTGTCTTTTTTTTTTTTTTTTAATCAGCACAGGACTTGTGGTGAGCTCTATAACCTAGTTAGAACTAACTATATAAATTGTGTTTATTTTTAAGCAGAAAGATGTGCATGAAGGCAGTTGACCAAAGGCAAACTCTGGGAAGGGAATGCAGGCACTGCATATTGAGTATCAGTCTTCAGATATAGAAACTTGCTCATCTCTAGTAGTAGGAGGATGTACTCTTTTTTTTGGTCCAGAAATTATCATTTATTTCCTTCATAAAAACCACATTGCATGTCATTTTGGTGCTCCTTCAGGAGCATTGTTCAACCCAGATTTTAAACCTCCCTATTTGTCTTATGCCAGACTTGGAATATAGGTCAAGAGGTCATTAGTTTGTTGGACTAACATATGTATTTCATATTGGTTTTCATTTTTATTTTTCATTTGACTGGATTGAACTCCTTCGAAGCTCTTTGGGATCTGAGTGCCAGGTATGGACAGATGGAGGTGGCAGGTCTGCTTTGGGATCCTGGTTGTTGGAGCTGGGCTGTCTGTGTTGGTAGTTGCCTTCTGATGCCTAAGTGGTACCCACTTTCAGTGGAATTGATCTTGCATTGCTTGCTTTTGTTTGCTCTCTTATGATAAAGCTACAGTTAGAAATCTGAGAGAGAAGCCTGTTCTGTGGAGCAAGGTTGCCCATTTCAGTGGCAAGTTGTTGTGTTTCCAACTAGTAATTTTTCCTGGGTTTTGGATGTAGTTTGGATAAGGATAAGAAAATATAGAATGTCACAGCTGGGCAGTATATAACTTTTTAATTACAACAGCAAAAAAAAAAAATCTCATACTAGTTACATCCCCTGGTGCATTATTGAAAGATGTCCTCAGTCTCTCAGACTTAAACTGAGCAAGATGGTGCTCTCCTGGCTACACTCAGAAACTGCAATAGGCCATGCAGGTCCCGAACACAAGTGCAGCCGGAGAGTTTTTTAATTTCAGCTATAACTGTTCTGTGTTGAAAGTGTTACTGTAAATGGAGGGAGAGATTCTTTGATTTAGACATACTGACACGTTGTAATTGAAACTATGGTAATACATTTGTGTGCTGGACTTTTCCTTGCACCCTGTATTCTTCTTTTGTTTCCTTGGGAATCTGAATGAGTTATATAAGAAACAGAATGGTGGAAACCTAGTAGATGTCCAATAAACTACTGGTTTGCTTCTTCTCTGATATGGTATGTCATAATTTCTTTTTACTGGTAAAAGGATATTGTAAGAGTGATGATCATTCTCTCTCAAGAACTTTAGTGTAAAGATAAACTAAACAGATGAAGTATTGACCTTTGAAAATAAAGAGAAGACAAAACATGTTGTATAATAAATAATGAGTAGTCGGATTTAGCATAAAATATATCAGTGCTGTTCTTGTTTTGTTGTACTTGAAGAGGAGGGCATGGAATTCTTTTGGTGAACAATAAGGTAATATTTTAATGGAACGTAGATAAACTGTATGGTCTGTTGTCAAAGGAAAAAGTCAAGAGCCTCATGTCTGCCCAGTAATGTTGACAGGAGCAGTCACTTCTGACTTAACTGCTGTAAAAGTGAAATGCTCTTATCCTCTACAAGTCAGGCTGCCATGTTAGAGATCAAACCAACCTTTGTTTACTTCAGGAGATTGAGTTTCTTTATTTAAACACTTGACCTTTCATAAGTTTGCTACAGTGTCATTTCCAGTTTTTCTGCATTTGTGATATATTTTGAGTTACTTTAGATCATAGATGACTTATTTTGTCAGTGTTTATATCAAACTTGTTTAGTGAGAGATGCAATGAGTTTGGGAGTGTTGCAAATAGAGGTGGCAAGTCCGGTGAGAAATTTTACTTGGCAAGAAGTGAAGCAATAGATGTGGATTTAAAACTTCTCTATTTGTTCTGTACTGAGCCTTTGCAGGAGCTGTGTCATGGAGTTTATGCTGTTAGTTTTCATTCTAAACTTCTGAACAGCCCTTGTTGCATCGCTGTCTTTAGACATGAGGGCTTGTTTTCTTAATTCTGAATGTTCACCTTTGTTGATTTTAACTCTTGAACCGAAGCAGTTGGTGCAGATTACAGACAGTCTGTGAGAGCTGCCAAGCTGGCAGGCAAGCCTTTGCCTTGTGACTCCTGTGAGCAATAGTGTATAATTCCAAAATGCCACAGACTTTATGTATGCAACATGTGGTATTATCTTGTTAAAATATATGCCCCGAGTCTCTTTTTTTATGATCCATTACCATAATAGTTAGAAAGTTCCTAATTAAACCATATCTACATAATGAGATATGTCTGATGTATTACATGAGGTCTTGCACTCTTTAATTTTTTCTGGTAAACCACTCATATAATTGTTCTTCCCATCTGCTTCCTTCCCTTCTCACCCAGTTAGGTGGCTCTGAGTTTTAAAGGTTTCTAAGGTCATGCCATTGAGAGAGTTCTTCTGTGGCCCTTGGACTTCATTTGGTGTAATCTTTTGTAGCCTTGTCACTGATGTGTTGATTTATTTTCGTATCTAGCAGCAAAGGTGGTGCTGGTGAAGTGGTGAGTTAGCATTTCATTCCTGCCTGAAGCCTTTGATGAGCTCAGAGAGAAATGTGTGATACCAGTGTTGCGAAACACCAAAGATCTATATCATCTTTTATTCAGGTTTTATAGGTTAGAATGCTAGAATGCTATATGTAAATAATAAGGGGCATGTACTACTTGGTTTCTCATGAGAGAGCAGGGGACAGTTTTGGAGGGTATTGATTATAGAGAAGGTGCACATGATCAGAGAATGCTGCTTTCAGCCAAAGGATGGTAAAGTAAGGTGGTCACTAACTTGTGGGTATTCTTTAATTTTTCTGTTTTAAAGTATGGTAATTCCTATCACAAAAAACTCAAACAAACAAAAAAAAACCCCACAAAAACTAATAACGCTCCCCCAAAACCCACAAAGCAACAGAGATGTCTTTTATTAACAAGGGATCAAAGAAGCTGTAATTTGCAGTTTGCTGTGGCAGAAACTCTGAAAAAATCTTTTGTTCCTTGAGAATAGGTTCTTTTAGTTATGATGAAATTTGGAAACTACAGTGGAAATTAAATGGAAGTGTAGTGGCTTGAATTTATGTTTAGTGAGATTGTACTCTCAACAGTGGGCAACAACAGCCAACAGCTTCACAAGGCCTCCTGGTTACGGTGCAGATGTGATCATTTTGTAATTAAAACGTGGTTGTTGTGCTGCTGCAAGTATCAAAATGGTTATTAAAATCTCTGACCATACTGACTGATAAGCCATTCATTAATGTGCCTGAAATAGCTGCAGAAGCAGATTGCTCTGGATAGCCAGTTAAAACCAAGATGCTTCTTCAGTCTTCCACCATAATCACAGAATAGCTTGGGTTGGAAGGGACCTTAGAGATCATCTAGTTACAACCCCCTAAATAAGTATCTGTGCACCAGTGGGACAATGAGAAGCGGGACTCCAGTTGCAAATGTGCGGGTAGCAGCATCTTCTAAAGAAAATACTACTTCCTTTTCCCATCCAGTGACTTTTTTGGAAACAAGACTCTTTCTACTGTGGACTCTTGTTACTATGGAGTTGAGCTGGCATGGGATGGAGGCTGGACTGCTGTAGTTGAATGAACTGACCATGTGAGGCAGTGCACAGGCTGCTGGCTTGGGCCATGATTTCTCACCTTTATTGCGGTTAATGCTGCTACTTGCAGCTCCAGTTCCAGAAGGGTACAGTCTCTTTTAATCTTCTTTCATTTGGATTTAAGCATAGAAATCAATTTGGTGTGAACTGGAAGGCAGTTAGTGTCTGTCCTAATTATTGTTGAGCAGGATCTTTTTTTATTTAGCAGAACTGGAGTGCTGGGCTAAAGCCCCAAAAAGAGACACCTCATCACCTTCACAGTGTCTTCTTTGTTTTGTGCTGGCAAAAATGAGTGCTATTGTCAGCCTTTACCGTTTGCCTGGTAAGCTGTTGTTTCATCTTAAAATAAAATATTTGTCTTGTCTATATTTTTGCTGCAAAGCCTGTTTTTCAGACTTGGCTCTTGTTCTTTGTTCTGGATTGTTCTTTCATCTCTTAGTGTGATCTGAATTTTTCCACAAGAGTTGGTAGGATTTCTCTAGCTTCCTTTAAGGGCTGCCTTGGAAGCAGCAGAGTTCAGTATTATTTTGTTGCAGTGGTGCTCATGTAGTGTACAGTGAATCATGGCGAAGGGGAGGGACATAAATGAATGGACTGGTAGTGTGTTCTTTTTGGAAAGTGTCAAAAAAAATCCAACAAAAACCCTCAAAACAACACAAAAAACCCCAAATAGAACCAAACAAATGAAACAAAATCAAAAAAACCACAAAGAAAACCAAAATAAGACCCAAAAGAACCAATGAAGAAGTGACTGGCAAATATGAATAACTACAGAATGTCAAGAGTGGAAGCAAGCTGTAGGGTAGAGTCAGTATTTGTGCTCGTTTGATTTAGTTCTCCCCTATTGCATGTGCTTTTCAGTAAGCCAGCAGTTTTTGGATAGACTACTACAGTATGCTAGAAGCTGTTGTGTTGCATTTTTCAGTCCTCTTGGAGAATGACTCCTGTGTGATTTTGCATCCTGTTTATGTTAACCAGCTTCTGAAAAATGCAGAGGGAACTTCAGGGCAGATGAGACTGGTTCATTTCCTTGCCTATCCACATGAACGCTCTTTACAGGCAGTGCCCAAAGAGTGCCAAAAGAGTGAACTTGGGAGAGATAGAAAGACAAGCATGGAATTGCCCAGATTGGAAGGAACCTTTCGAACTGCTGTGTCCACCCATCAACCAAACTCTGCAAAGAGCCGTCCCTAAACCATGTATCTGTGTATCTGCTGATCTCTTAAATACCTCCAGGAGTAGTGCCTCAACCCCTTTCCTGAAGCTTGAACTCTTCATGGATAGTGGCATGCTAGAAACAGCATATTGCACTGCCTGCTTCTGGGATGACAGAGTCGAGTATGTGTAGTTGAATGCACTGAAAAATGTGCCTGTGCATCGTGAAGAAAGAGGATGAGGACTTAGAGCTCAGCAATTCTTCAGGGGAAAGCATGAGAACATATAAATGTCTGAAACGTTCTGCAGGGTCTGGGCATAATATGGGCATGGGAGGGTGTCTGTTTGCACAGCTATAATGGCTGTGGACTGTGGATTCTTCTTTGTGTTAGTACATCAATCTGGTGACGGGGAGAAACAGGACAGAGCTGGAAGCTCAGTGATCAACGTAGAGTAGTGTTGGGTTTCTATCTCTGGGAAGGTGTTAGGGAGGCAGAGTGCAATCAGGAGCCTGCATCTGAGAGGCCCTGTGAACCAGGAGGGCAAATCTTCCAGCTCTTGTTTCCAACAGAGTTTTGAGAATCTTGAGAGAAATTATGGAAAAAGCCTTGACCTGGCCTGACAGGGAGCCCTTCATACCTGAGAGCAGGAGTAAAATAGTAGCATTAAAGGATGACTGTAACTTGTACTTTTGAGAAAAAAGTACTGAGAGAACCAAAGTTCACGTCGGTAAACAAGTATACACGGTGCAGGTAATTTGGACTGCAGTAGCAATTTTTTTACTGAACAAACTGAAAGCAGTCTTGAGTTTTGAGTAAGAAATCTCATCTTTCATGAATGGATGGGAATAAGGTTTCAGTTTCAGACTTCATCCTGTGCTTCAACTCTTATGCTTTTCTCTCCCCCACCACCATCACCCCCTATCTTTTCTTTGTGAACTTGGCAAGTAACGCTGGTTGTTACTGCTACGTGCAGGCTGATAACCATGCAGGAGGGTTTTGTGTTCTGGCTGGCTGGCCTGCTGTTCTCTCTTGTCTCCTCCGAGGCTCAACAAATGCTTTCTGAGACCTTGTCAAGCCCCTGTAATAGCACATTTGGGATTACAGCATAGCTTGTATTCATAGCCACAATTTATGTTAAGTAAAAGGGTACTTGTGAACTAGTTGCTAACTACTGTTTGTGTAGGCTTCCCTCTTGAGAAACAAAATTTGAATAAATATACCGAATATACTGAATTTTATACAGGAGTGTCTGAAGCCTTTAGTAGCTAATAATATAGCAAAGTACTCTCTGAGTACTGGAGAGACAATTTAATATTCTGCTGTTTTTAGGAGAATTCTATTGGAATCGTCCAACTGGATGCATGTTGTATATCTTTTTTAAGCATAGGAGGATCACAGTGCCATTGAAGTCCTTGTAAAATTATATGCAGTATTTGAATTAAAAGATAGAACTGCTGTATAGGCAGCAGTTCTCCTCAACTGTGCCTTTAGCTGCCTTGTGTGTTAAGTGGTCATATGGCAAAACAAAATTGGGCATCAGTTTAGAATTTGCAGGAAAAGGTCTGCATCTTCAATCCTGGTTTATAGTTATTTTCTCTAAAGAACAAGATGTTCCAGAGAACAGAATGATTTTCTAAACTGCAGATGATAGCCTAAACACCCAAAATTAAAATGCACATGTTTAAAGAACAGGGAAGAACACAACTAAAGGTCACTGAAACAATCTGCCTGTTTTTCTGGGAAAGCTCCGTGCTGTGCGCTTGTAACACCTTGCATACAAGATGTTGACATTTGAATAAAGGACACTTGAGAACTGCAGTAAAAAAAGAAGACTCAATTCATTACTGTCTGTGTGAATAATACGTTCGCCTGAGAACTTGGAACACAAAAGGAACTGAATTACAGCAAACTGTTGATTACAGCTTATGTTTCTGGGAGTGGAGCAGCCTTGCCCTGTGCGGGGAGTCCTAGGTGCAAGTGTACTTTCCAAGGCTTCGTTGTGGGATTATCCAGTGTCTGAATGCAAACCATAATTGAAAGTCGGGTTTCATCAGCTCTTGTTCTCACGGAACTACTGTGCAAAGTATGGTGCCTAACAAAGGCAACTGAAGCAAGCTTTGACTGGATGGACTAAAATAAAGCAAGGCAGCAAATTTGTCCCTGAGTATAATTTGAATTTTATCTAAGTTTGTAGTTGACCTGCTTGGAATTCAAATTCTTTCTGTTCCTTTTGGGTGATTGTCAATCCTATTTAAGCAGGACTAGAACAACATAACCCCTCACAAGTAAACGTGCTGACATTTCCATTCACTATGATGTTAATTTTGTAAAAGCTCAACAGGAAGCTTATGTGACTTTGCCAGATGAGCATCAGATACAGAAAAACTCAATGAGTAGCTGTTGCTACACTGAATGCTCTATGGATAAAATTCCAGGAGTACCTAAGGGTGAAAATTAGTTTTAGGGCTGCATTTCCATCTGTCTGACTAGTTTGCCTGTGCTGTGTGAGATCAAAGAGGCTGCAAAGCAGAAAATACAGCAATGAATGGATTGTTGGCCTCATTTCATGTAGGTGGATGCTCTGTCGGGGATGGGGGAGTGTGAAGGATGGGAGAAGCCAAGGCAGAATTTTGGGGCAGTAAGTAGCTACTTAGTAAAACAGCTGCAACAGGAGAATCCACTCGGGGCTTGACGTGCAGTGAGATGAAAGGCCAGATTCAGAGATTCAGAGTGTTCTGCTGAGAGGGTGATCTGTGACTAACAAAAAAAGAAAAAAAAGGACATAAGGTGGAGGGAGGAGGCTGGAGGCCTCTTAATCCTAGAAGAGAGCCAAGAAGGCGAAATGTTGTAGGCTGCTTGATAACTATTTTTGAAGCTTCTCTGGGCTCTCAGAAAGGATATGTCACTCATCGGGACACACTATAAAAACATCAATTGTAAAAATCTGACATGACCAAATACTAGGAAGCCCTTGGGATAGAGAATAAATTCCATGAAGTGTTGTTTTCTGTGACTGACAAACTTAGAAAAGAAAGTAAGTGATAGTAGGCTAAGCATATAACTGAAGTGCAGCAGTCCCCCTTGACAGCCCTCCTCGTAAATAAGCTCTCCAGAACATACAAAGCTCCCCTTATCTCTCCACAACCTTGAGAAGGAACTTTAGAAGGGAATCATACAATAGTTTGGGTTGGAAGGGACCTTAAAGATCATCGAGTTCCAACCCCCCTGCCACAGGCAGGGGCACCTCCCACTAGATCAGGCCACTCAGCACCTTGTCCAGCCTGGTCTTGAACACCTCCAGAGAGGGGGCATCCACAACCTCTCTGGGCAACCCATTCTAGTGCTTCACCACCCTCTCTGTAAAGAAATTCTTTTTTATGTCAAGTCTAAATCTGCCCCCCTCCAATTTACATCCATTGTTTCCAGTCCTCCCATCCGATACAATATTAAAAAGTCCTTCCCCTGCCTTTCTGTAGGACCCCCTCAGGTACTGATAAGTTANATGTCCTTCCTGTGTTGAGAGCTCCAGAACTGGACACAATACTCCAGGTGGGGTCTCACCAGTGCCGAGTAGAGGGGCAGAATCACCTCTCTGGACCTGCTGGTCACACTCCTCTTGATGCAACCCAGGATTTGGTTGGCCTTCTTGGCTGCAAGTGCACACTGGTGGTTTATGTTGAGTTTGTCATCAACTGACACACCCAAGTCTTTCTCTTCAGAGCTGCACTCAAGTCACTCTCCACCCAGCCTGTATCTGTGCTTGGGATTGCTTCGACCCAGGAATGAAATTAATCTTTCTTTCTGCTCTCCCTCTCCTGGTGCATCAGTAGCACAATGCTGTCTGTAGGACCCGGGGACCACTAAACTACAGAGGAAGTGTTAAGGGAGGATGAAATGACAGCAGGAGAAAAGCTTTGGTTTTGTCTGTGCATTATGAAAGAATTGGAGGTGTAGGAAGGCATCCAGGGATCTGTCTCAAATTGCAGTGTCTGGGAAAGGACCTGTTTGAACAAACTGAAGTGAAAAGCAATCATTTGTCTAGATGAGATGTGTTCATATATCTGAAAGAGTTCAAGAGTGAAATAAGCAAATTCCTCAACAGAAAGTATAACCTCATGCTTTAAGTTGTGCTAGTCAGAGAAGATTCAAAAGAGACGGCAGTGAGATCAGTTTTTCTATGGAATTACCAAAAGAGTGAAAACCACTAACTAATAAGCTGACCCAAGAGCAGCATCTTCTAAGTCTGTTTAAATACTTTGATGGAATTAACATGCAGGTGAAAGCAGCATAGTTGATGTAAAGTATATGGATTTCCAAAGGGCATTCTGTGAAGTTGTCTTGCCTTAAACTGAATGTAATGGTTGTCGTCCTTTGTATAGAGAAGTTAAAGATGCAAATTAATGGTGGGAGATCATTCATGGTATTTCTTGTGAATCTAAGCTCCTCAGAGTTTTGTTTGGAAATCACTTATTTCCAAACAGCCTTGTGGATGACAGAATGTTGCTTGGGATAGTGAAGGACAATACTGATTGTGAAAGCTTGTCCTTCAATATCACCAAGTCCTTTTTCAGTAGTGTATCATCCTCAATGATGTGGAGTAATGTGTACAGGAAAATGATCCATTCTTTACGCATACAATGGTAGCCTCTGAATCTATTACTGAAGAAAAAGATTTTGGAGTTTATAATGACAGTTTTGTGAAAGTGCCCAGCTGAGTGCAAGTAATTGTTAAACAGCAGAGAGAATCACAAAGCACTGTATCATTGTTACTTTGGGTACTATTTTCAGTATTGTAGCTGCTTCTAATTCCTTTGTCCCAGGCTGGGTATAATAGACTTAAGGAGGACCAAGGATATTCAGATACGTGGAAAAGCATCTGTTGGAAAAATTCAGTTGTTCCCTTGGACAAGGACTGTACTCGCTCTGCAAGAGTGAAGGACAAGGACTTAAATCTCAAATGTCCTTCAGAAGACAGGGAACAGTGGTTTTGTGAGTGGATGCATCTGAGAGTTAAACCTGCTGAGGGCTATTACAAAATCATCTGTGAATCTGTAACTCCTGCAGTAGTAGGTTTACGACTACTGGGCAAATTTATGGCTTAAAAAAGGCTTCTAATCATACAAGTATGTTTTTAAAGCAACAAATGTTTCCTCCATGCAAACCAAATAGTTTTATCAATTTGACTGCTGAAGAAAAATACACTGCAAAAACAGGTTAATGAAATGGTTTTCCTGAATTTTAGACTAGTGTGTTAATTCTGAGTGTTTTTCTGAAAAGATGCTATGAAACCTTGTGCTGTCTTTCTGAAGTGATACCAATACTGAGGTGACTTAAGAGCAATTTGAGAAATGAAAGAAAGTGCAAATAAAATACAGCAATCTACCTTTGTAGATAACTTGCATATGCACCTCATGTAGTGCTTTAAATAAAATAGTGGTGAGGCTGCTGTGTGCTTTAATAAAGCAGCTCAGAGCTTTGAGAATGGAGTGAGGTATTGCTGCCCATCAGTGAAAAATTTCTTGAAGCTTTACTGTTGGTAACTACTGTTCTCATAGGAATTATCTTCATACTTGTATGATATGAAAATTTTGTTTATAGATTGACTTTCAAATGATAATTTTGTGGGAGAAGAGAGGGGGAGCAGCTGAAACAATTCCCCCAGGATTCTTGCTTCTATGGTACTTGTGTGCTGGGTTTAATTTAAGGGTTACGTGTAGGGTAGGAGTTTGGTTCTTTTCTTTTTTTGTGAATTTTTTCTAGTTTTGTGAATTTTTCTAATTATGGCCAACTGTACTCCCTGTGGCTTTACCACCACAAGAAATAAAGGAGAGAAGTGAGGGGCATCTTGCTTTTCTTCTCCATCTCTGTCTTTCTTGTACACATTCCCTCCTTGTTTTTTGCTCTTAGTGCTGCTCTTGATACTCCACTGTAGACTACAGAATTTGTTAGAAAAGAAGTGGGTAACTATTTGCTGAATGCAGGAGGTGAATCATGTTATGGAGGAGTGTGGCACAGATCAGAGCTGGTGTAAGGGAATGGATTTTCTGGCTATGAAAGGAAGGCAGAGATACCAAGAAAAGACTTTTCTTCTGACAGCAGCAAATTCGTAGATCAGAAGAACCACATGTACAATGTGGCATTGAGTTTACTTGCTTACTTTGAACTTCTTGCCAAACTAAGTGTTTTAGTGAAAGGTGTTAATTTAAATAAAAGCAAAGAACAAAAGGAATAAAGTGAATCAGTAATTGCTGTTCACCACAGAGTATTAGCTGTCTAAGAAGCACTGGTGTTTATTGGCTTGCTGTTGATGGTTTATCCTCCAGCTGTGGGAAATGACCTTTTCTTTATCCATGGAAAGGTCTGATTGCTGAAGGATTTATTTTAAAGTAGAAAATATTCTCAGCAAAAGGTTTGCTATCTGATAAGAATAATGATGCTGTTCTGGCACAGCAATCATGCCATGTTGTCTAAGTATTTTGGGGTTGGAAAAAGTTAAACCTTTACCAAATCTGAGACCCTTAATGAATTCAGTCCTATTAGTGCATCTTCCCGGTGCTAATTTATTTGTGTTGGTGTTTTGGTGAGTAAAGTGTCTCTTTATTTTCACATAACATGTTGTAATTTTAGATGAAATGCCCCTTGGGTTACAGACTGTGTTTCTTGTACTCTTCTGTCCTTTTGTGATGGTGGTTGTTTCTTTTAATTTTTATTTTATTTTTGTGGGGGGTTTTTTAATATTAAAGTACACAATCTAAAAATTACAAAAGTGACAGCAAGACTTAGGCTGAAGCATTACTTTCGAGGATAAAATGTATGCAGAAGGGGAGCTAATAGCTAAAAAGAAATAGTACACACTGGCTTTCTCTTCCTGCTTCTCAATGCTGTCTTCTACTTTCTTGAATTTTTTTTGTGCATCATGTCCATATCTTTCAAAGGGAAAAAAATCCCTTACCATGCAAATCTGTTAAAATGTTACCTTAGCCATAAGTGTGGTTGTTTTTCCTTTTGCTGAGATGTTTGATATTTACATTTAAATGCGTTCTTACTATTCAGCCTTTGCATTTTAATTCAGTTGGAAATCATTGACAAACTTGAAGATAATCTCTGTCTAGCACTAGACAGTAATATATTTTTGTTACACCTCTGGAAGAAAGAAGGAAAGGAGAGAACAACAGGTAATTAAAATTAAATATGAAATTCCTATCAATTTCTTGGAGTTTTACAGCTTACTTAATAATATAACGATGTGAATGATTCTTAAGACTTACCAAAATGTATTGTGATCTCACAGCACACTAATTAAAACTTAGGTTGATGTAGTTATAATGTATGATGCAAGGTCCATCCAGCTGTCTTTGACAGTTAACTCCAGCAGATCTTTAGGAATCAAAGTAAGATGGGCAAGCCTGTAGCATTGCTTTCTTGCTAACTTGTTTATTCACATATAGCCAGAATTACAATATTAAGGTGAAGTTCTAGATTTCTACTGTAGTGTTCTCCTGTAGTTGTTCTCGCACTTACTAAAAACAAAGCAAAACAAAAGATAAAGGACGTGATGTGTAGAACATTTTTTTCTTTTTTGCCTTAGGCTGATTTTATTTTAGTCTGTCATACTCTCTCTGAGACCAAACAAGAAGTAGCCTGCCTTCCTGAAGTCCTTACTTAACAATGCCACTTGAGAGTCCCTGCACAACAGCAACACTTACAGAAATGAAGATGTACTCATCAAAACTATTGGAGGATATGGTGGTTTCTTAGAGCTACCATGAGAGTCTCAACCAAGCATAGACTCCCTTGGTGGCTGGTTACGTCAGGGAAGTGTGCTGCTGCTCCCTCTTTCCAGTTACTGCTGCTGGACACCTGGAAATCTGTGTACCAGATCAGCTCTACTCTGGGCTGTTCACTGAGCTCTGGGATGCACGTAGTGATGCTCCAACATGCTATTTGTGGTGGCAGAGAGAAATATATAAGAAATCATGCTATTTTAAGAACTGAATTTACCCTTGTCTGCAGGTTAACTGACTGTATTCTCTTCACCTGTTCCTGGGAGGTCTTCACAGGTAATGTGATAGAGGAGAGATAAATAGTTGTGATCTCTTTGACCTAAAATCCTTGTAAAGTAGCTTGGACTTGCAGCTTTTCTGGCTGGGTTACATTATTAAGATCCTTTCTCATTTATTTATATCTAAGAGGCTTTCATGACAGAATCTGTGTTTTTATCTGATTTTTGGCAGATTTCTTCTCTGAAAGGAACAAGCTAGAATCTATGATGCGATAAGCTTTAAGCTGCTTTTAAGTACATTTTAATACTCTGGACTTGAATAAATCTGAACTTTTTGAGTGAGTCGTGGTTTGGTTGTAATAGAGAAGAAAATTTTAACATATTCTGTAGATTTAATGCATGTTATAGGACTACCCTATCTTATAGAATGCTTTTTTAATTCATTCAAATGAAGAAATGGTAATTTCAGCTAATGTTTATCTCCTGGTCTTGCTTAATCCAACTTGTTTTAGCTAGTATATGTGTTATTTTGCTCACTCTTTAAACATAAAACCCTCCCAGAACAAGTGGAGGTTTAAGATGGATACTGGGGAAAAGTTTTTACACCGGAAGGATTATTGAGCATTGGAACAGGATGCCCAGGGAAGTGGCTGAGGCACCATCCCTGGAGGTATTTAAGAGAAACTTAGACAAAGTGCTTAGAGGTAGGGTTTAGTGATGGCTCGTGTCAGAATTCACTTGATGTTTGTGCTCAGTCTGAAAGGTTCCTTCCAGCCTAGGTGAATGATTCTTGAAAATACATAATGAATGTATTAGCTGGGAAACTCCTTGCTTGTAATTCATCTGAGACTGTAATGTAGCCTATTTTGCATTCCCATGTAGAATAAAGATTGGAAGTAATCTCTAGAAGTTACCAGGTTCAACCTTCCATCCAAAGCAGAACCAGCTTTGAAATTGGCTCAAGTTCCTTGGAGTCTTAACCAGCAGAGTTTTAAATCTCTTTGGATGTGGAGAGCTCTGTCAAGTCTCTTTTTGACTAGCCATATTTTGTGGTTTTTTTTTTTCCTTCGTGCTATGGGGTTAGAATTTCTGCCACTTAAGCTGCTTTCTGTGATCTTTTTGCTTGGCACCTCCAACAAGAGTCTGACTCCTTCCTTGAGCCCCCTGTTAGGTAACTGAAGGCACTGATAGGATCCTTCTTTGGCCTTCACTGAGGGCTGAGCTTTCAACCAAAGGCTTTCATCCTTTGCTTTCAGCCTCTCCTTATGTGTCATGTACTTCAGATTCCTTGTGTTGCTCTGCTGAACTTGCTCAGTATGCCTTTTTTGTACTGGTAGAACTTTAAAATGGAATATGGAGCTCCCAGATGTAGTTTCATAGTGGTGAATATAGGGGAATGACAACCTCCTTCCTTCACTTGCCGGCTACACTCTTTCTAATACAGCATACTTTCTAATATAATTCCTAATGATTTTGGTTGTCTGCTTTTGCCACAGAGAGATTACTATGTTCAGCTTGTCCACTGGGATCCCAGATCTTGCTCTGTGAAGCTGCTTTTTGCTCAGTTGGCAGTATGTCCAATTGTGTGGTCTTACTCTAGACTGAGGATGTCTTTACACTTGCCTGTGAACTTACTGAGGTTCTTGCCTGCCTGTTTGTCCTCTCTCTTGAGATCTTTCCAAATGGCAGCTCAGTTCCTCATTGTTTCAGCCACTGTCCCAAATTTAGTGTCATTGTGGATTTGCTGAGGATGCCTTGTATCTCATTGTCCATTTATACCATATAAGATGCATCAACCCCAGAATCTGCCCCTGAGGGATGCACTAGTTAATGACAGACTGTTGGATTTGTATCATTGATTACAACCAGTTAAGTCTGGCAGTACAAATGATTTTCCATCTGTTCTTTAGTTCAGCTGTCCAAGCTCTCTCTCTCTCTCTGAATTGGCTATGAGTGTATTATGAGATGTCTTCCTAAGATCAGGGTTATGTCAAGTGCTGTTCCATTGTCCTCAGAGCTTATCCTCTTGTGCAGGACAGTCAGGTTGATAAGCACAACTTATCCTTGGCAAATCCTCGCTAGATGTTTTCAGTCATTTATTTTCCTTCATATGCTTGAAAACAGCTTCCCAGAAGGGTTTGCTGCATAACCTTTTCAAGGTCTGTGGTTAGGCTGATTAGCCAATAGTATCATTGAACCTTTTATCCCTTCTTGAGGAAGGTTCCTATATTTGCCCTTTTCTACTCATCAGGAACCTGCTATGATCACCATGACCTTTTGAAGATGATAGAGTGGCTTAGCAATGACATTTGCCAGCTCAGTTAAACAGCCCACCTGGTCACATGGGTTTGTGTGTCCATACAGTTTATTGAAATCATCCCTATCCTGATTGTCCTCCACTGGGGCTTTCTCAGGGACTGTGCTGCTAGTGTTGGGAATGTGCGGGTTGTGCAAGTAGATTGCGATGTGAAAAGCAATGCTGAGAAGGCACAAGGAACCTCACTCTCTTTTGTATCCTTTGTCACTTTGTTCTCCATCACACTCATTTTCTGGATATAAAGTGCAAAAAAATTACAACTCTGGAATAAATACCTTATTCTGGCGAGACTGGTAGTATTGGAGAAGGGGAAGCATCTGTGAAAGCTCTTGTCAGTATTTTACAGTCATTAGTAAGGATGTGTTACTGTTTGTACAGTTTGGGAGTTATTCAGCATTCATTAAGGTGAGTTGTTCAAAGCTATAATGCTCTGCAGCACAATTCCATTTTTGGCTAATGAAATCAAACCACTGTATTTAATGCATTCAGAGCATTTAGAGTTAGTGCTGCTGAGTCTGAGACACTCCAGCAAGAGTGTGACAGTTGTACTGACTCAGTATGTGTTACTTTTACTACTACTGATAATGGAATTCTTAAGGGTGAAATTTTAAAAAAGGCATTTTATTGGTAGGCTCATCTTTTAATTATCACAATTTTTGTATTCTTTAGAGAATAAAACCCAGAAACAATTACCAAGTTCTTTAGAATTTTCTGCAGAAGAGATACTGCATTTATAGTTCCCTGTGGTAGCTGTAATACAGCAGAGCCTGTTTCCCTCAGATGTTTAACTGCAGTCAAGTTTTATATTTCCCTGTTTTTTAAGACAAAATTATTCCTAAATTGTGAGCAGTTAACTTTGCATTTGAGATTTAATTTTTTTTAAAGGTAATGTAAATTTAGAATTATGACCATTTATTCTGCAAGTTTTATTATTCAGTTTCATTTCAAACAGGCCTAGTGATCTGAATAAATGATATAATATTGTGCCAATGTGTTTGTACAAAATATATGGAAAACGAAATAACAGTAGAACCTATTTTATTCAACAGCTTTTTATGTAATAAGCCTGATTTTTCTCCATGTGTAGGATATTTTCTTCCAATTGCTAAACATATTTATGTTTCAACTATCCTTCTAAATAAAGGCTAGAAATGTTAGATATTTTAATATTAAAGCTTTGCAGTGTGTTCACATTCAGCAGACATCTGTTCCTACTCCTTCTGATATTTTTTTTTTACAGATCAGTTTCTGTGGTGCTGTTGTGCTTCCAAATGAGTGTAACTTTTGGCAACACATTGTAATACCTGGTACCTTAATACTCTTTGAGGTGCCGTTTTAGTTTATGCAAGCCATAAGAACAAACATAGGTAGTTGTGTTCCTTAATGAGGATATCATGATATATTTGTTCCTGTTGACAAAGCATACTGGAAGTGTGCTTTTAAGCACCTTTTAAGTTTATGCTTCTGATATTGATGTTGTCCTTTAGGAAATTACATTTTCACATAAGATTATACTATTTCCAGCAGCTGAGTGCAAAGTGAGTTTTTTTTATTCTTACCACTTTCATGACTACTTCTTCCTGGTGGGAGTACTACTGTGTTGAAGATGGCAGCCTACTTAAGAACAAGAAATTGTGAACATATTGGTATGAAAATAAGATTGCAGCTTTTTTGAGATGGCTAGTAGATGAAGTTACTTACTGTCTCATTCCTGCATGGAAAAGGCAGTGGGTTTTCCCAACAGGACCTCACTATTAAAAGGAAGAAAATCAGTTGAATTATGCTTTATGTCTTACTGTGACTTTAAAATACAAGCTCTAAGAGGCCGATTTTGTTGGCTGTGGAATATGCTTGTAACTTGGATTTTTTTCCCTTTTTTTAAACTATTTGATTTCTGTCTTGTCACTGAGCTTGCCTATAACCAAAACCATGGGGAAGCCATTTGAGGTGTCTTACAATTCTAGACAGACTACTGGCAAAATATTTTTGGAAGTTGTCTAAAATAAGATTGGTCATTCCTGTTTAGCCTTTCTTTTGGCTTCGTAACGCTTCTGTAAACTCTCATCACTCCCTTTAAAAACTAATGCCTCTGTTTCCTTGCCTCCTAATGAATTACATCAAGCCTTACAGACGAGGTCTTGCTTGGCTCAAGGGTAGAATTAGTGTTTTCCTACTTTCCTTCTGGTAATGGAAAAGCTGATACTAGTAGACTGATGGGTAACCACTGTTTGTGCTGAACAGATGTTAGAGGGTTAAGAATTGGGTTATAATTTCATATCTCAAGTGTGTATGCATAATTCAGAGAATTACTGAAGTCTAGGAAGTCTTTGGTAATTTTTTAGGTTCTGGAGGATAGTGTAGTGTGTTGCTAAAAATATGCTAAGCTGTGGTTTCGTACATCTCCAGAGTACCTCGGCAGGTTGAGAATGGGGCACTTGCTTTTGATTCCTGCATGAGGTGTCCAGGCAGAGTAAATGAGTGAGGGGCTAATTGCCTACAGCTATGGGCTGCTGAAAGGGCTGAGCATCCTGATTCTTTAATAGCCTTTTAACGTGAAAAGGTTGATTTTCAGGACTTCTTATTCTTCTTATTTCATCCGTTGTTTTGAGGGAGACCTAATTGTATGTTCTTAAATTCACCAGTTAAATTTCAGCAATAAAGCAATGATCTTAGAACAGTTAATGTGCATAACTGAAAGTGTGTTCTTTCAGTTTTGTTCTGGGAAACAACTGAATTTTTTTTTTAATTGTAAAGAAAGTCTGCCATCTGGCATTGACAATTTTAGTCCAGGCTTAATTTGGCAAAAGTTTCATCTATCAAATATAGTTGTACCAGCTTAAATGCAAGACAGGCTTTACTGTTCATGGTGCTGGCAGAAATGTTTGTAATAATACCAGTTGTGTGGTAGTGTTTCTCATTATCCCGAGTTCTTAAAATAACTTGGAGTCTAAGCAGATAAGCAACAGGGTGATGAGAATAACCTTTAGTCCGACCTGTTTTTTTTCCCTTGTTTTGTCAGTGCTGATGCTGGTTGAAGTAGCAGTTGTGTGGCAGCACTTCTCATAAAATAAAAATCTCCGCAAACACTTCAAAAACAAAGTATATGAGCACACAGGGAAACGAGAATAACCTCTTGTTGAAGCTATTCTGCTTCACATTTTTATCCAGCAATAGCCATGAGCGATTGGTAGCTAAGGCAGATAGAGAATAAAATGACTTTTAGCTTAGAAAATTTCTGTGTATCTCTGTGTCAGCAGCATAGGGAATCTCTGTGCTGGGAACTGGCTTGAGATCATATTCAGTAGCTGCTCATGGAGTGGTCCAGTATTCCCCTATCAACTGTAAATTTGTGTAATTTGAGTTGAAATCAATTTGTACTTTTGATCTTTATAATATTCTGCCACCATGAGTTCACAGGTTAGTTATATGCTTAATATAGTGATGATTACTTGTTTTGGGGGTTCATTCAACTTGTCTTCCTCTAAGGTGAGAAACAGGGGATTATTGTTTCTGTCAAGTATGAATTGGCTCTTTCTCTTCCAGACAAGGAAGTTTTAGGCTTGTATTATATAGAACGTTATTAATGCTTTCTGTTGTCCTTTTTTTTAACCCCCATTTGTCTCTGATCCCATGTTTTTTCCCTTCTTTTATCTTACCCAAAATACGTAATTGCCTTCTCTACTGAAATCTGCTCTTGCCCACTCACTGTTTCATTTTTCCTCCTCATTAACTGTGTTCGGATTTTGACCATTAATCTCCCACTTTTTCTTTCTTCTCTGTTTTGAAAGGTTATTGCTAACAGTGGGTTGTCTTTGAACCTTGTGAAAAATCTCTTGGACAGGACTTGATGATTTGAGGGATTAATGAGGTAGTGATGAATAGGGGACAGTGTATTTCATGTAGGAATACAATAACCCAAAGCCTTGCAAGCTTGAAGAAGCAAGTGCATGAGTTTTAAATGCTTAACTACAGTTTTGTTCTATTTGCCTTTAGGATGTTTGAGTTGCTTTTTTGCAAGGTACATAACTGTTTAAGAGTACAGGGGTAGTTTTGATGGTGTTTTTAAAGTGTTACACATGTTTGAATCTGAACAAACATTTCTCTGGATTCTTCAGGCAGCAGAGATACTTGTTAGGTTTTTAAATAATGTTGTTCATTCAGTAGGAAGATAATTCTAGGGCACATGAAATGAAATATTACATATTACAGAAGTGTTGCTTCTAGGCCGCTCAAAAATTCATTAAAATAGGGTGAAGACTTCCTGTGTCCCAGTAACACAGTTATGTCACTGTGACCCAGTAACACATTTATGGAAGATGTTCCCCTAGCTAGACTTAGTTCTAGTATGTTCTCTTGAGTGTTTGTTTTTTTCTTCATAACAGGAGAAGGAAGGAATGGAAGAAATGCTAATAATTTAATTTAAAATAAAAAAGTTTTTAAAGAAATTCCCCAGTTGTGTAATGAAAGCTTTGTCATGGTAATGGGTTAGCTGGATACGCAGACATTAAACAAGTAAAGAATCAACTGAAAACAAAATGTAGAATTCATATTAATTGAAAGGTGTACCCTGAATGGTAAAGAGCTCACTCGGAATTTATGGTGCTATTTTTTAAAAAAAACTTCTTTTCTTCCTTCACAGGAAAGATGATAAAGATTATGCTTTAAAGCAAATAGAAGGTACTGGAATTTCTATGTCTGCATGCAGAGAAATAGCAGTAAGTAACATTAGTTCTTTCTACTAGCAAACAAGCTTATTACAAGTATTGATTTGAGTGCATGCCGGTTTTATTTACTGAATCATGTTGTTCTACTATGAATGTTATAGTTTTGTCCTGAACTTATAAAATAATGTCATGGAAGATTTTTTGCACCTGTTATGTTTGTCTCAAAGTGATAGTGTTTTTAAGTTACAATTTACTGCCTGCCTTAGGGCAGTACATCTTTAAATGTAACACTTGAAAACATAATTAGAATCAGTGGTTTAAATTATGTATTTGATATGACCTTCATTAGTACTTCAGTTATTTTCCTAAAGAGATTAGTTAGTTCATGTTGGCTCATAACGATTAAAACATGGTAGCTTCTATTGAAGTGAAGACTTCAGACTAAACTGGTGTTGTTGCTGCCTCAGAAGCTGTAGAATCATAGAATCATAGAATCATAGAATAGTTTGGGTTGGAAGGGACCTCAAAGATCATCGAGTTCCAACCCCCCTGCCATAGGCAGGGACACCTCCCACTACATCAGGCTGCTCAGTGCCCTGTCCAGCCTGGTCTTGTCAAACATTTTCTTAGGTTATTCAGGTTTATATATGTATATTCCATATTGTTAGGAACTGATGAATAATGTGATGTGGCTATGGTTTGTGACAAGCTTCCAAAAAAATACAGGTACAATCAGTATTTTGAAGTAAGTTCTTGCTTTATACTGTTGCTCAGGTTCATTTTTCTTGAAATGTTTTAACTGAAATTGCTTATTTAAAGGAAATGCTTATGACTTGTGTATGTGGGGCAAATGAACTTTATTTTCAGTCTGTATTCTTCAAGAGTATAAAACTACCTACCTTAATTTTTACGGATTATAGTGAGTACCAGACTCGTCAACATCCTGCCGTCTTTTGATTTCAAACAATTTGGGCCTTGAACTGTGTGATGTGAAAAAAAATGAAGTTCAAAGAGCATTCTGCAAAAGGAGAACTCTTCCTGGCCATTCATGAAAGCTGAGATTTACTGCCACTGGAGACATCCACAGTGAGCTAAAGGAAAAGTGGCTCCTAATTTCAGCCATTTTGACAGAAATTTTATAAAACCTGTGACTTTCCCAGGCTGAATGGGAAATGTCAGCTTCCATTTCAGAGGAGATAATATTTTGTGTTTAGGTAAATCACCGTGAAATGACAAAGTTTTAAGGAGTTCTGCTTGAACAAAGTCAGACCTGAGTTGAAATGGCTGACACAGCTATGGGATGAACTCAACCCATGCATGTACATAAAAAACATGAGCACTTAGAACTAGTGTTTAGGAGCCTGGCTAGTCTCTTAGTTTGTTGAAGAAAGAGGATTGTGGGTTTTTTAATGATTTTTTTGCAAATTATTTGTTTGGCAGTTACTATGCTAATTATGCTAATTTTGAATTAGTTTCTTCAATACCAACGTATTGTCAGCTTCATAATAAATTCATAGAGTGAACAGTATTGTAACTTTATTACATTACCTTTGTAAGCTTTCATTTATTCTGAAAGGAAAGTAACATGTACTTTCAGAAGTGTTTTGTTCTTTAGTAGTGCAGTGTATCTGACTCATGAGAATGTAAAACTGTAAGGTTGTATTTGCATTGAAACAAACAGATTTTGAGTCTATTGGGAAGCAGCTAAGCCAGTTTGAGATTTAAGAACTTATGTAATAAAATTCTTGTTTTGTTTAAATAACAGGTTTAAAGTACTTTGGAGATCCAGCTTTTTATAGGAGACTTAGGATAGTGATTTGAATGTATTTGTTTTTAGAAATATATTTTACTAATGTAGAATTGCATAATGCCTCTGGAGTCATTATATAATGCTCCTGCTCTTGCAGGCAGGCAAAATGCATCTTCAAAAGTGTAGCAAACTGAGTTAAACTTGTATGGAAAAGAAAGGTCTCTGAAGGCAGTTCCTTGATCTCATTCTAATTATTCAGCCTTTAAGCCAAAATTAATCATGACTGCTTCGTCCCCATTTGTAATTGTGATAATATTATCAGTTAGTTGGAATAGCTCTCCTCTCTTGCTTTCATTTTAGAAAGAGAAGGAGGCACTTTTTCTTTCTCTGGTTTTATTTTGTCAAGCTGTAAGGATTTTGGCTGCAATGTGTTGGCTTGCTGGTTTCCTGCTATGCAGTAGGCTCTCCCTTCCCCCCTGGGTGTAGTCTTGGGCTTACTTTGCCCTGTTGCAGTTGGAATTAATCTTCCCAGAATTGGCTATAATTCTGCATACTGTTTGATGTAGTGTCTCACTGCTGCCTGTATTCATCTCTCATAGCAATAATTCCATTTGTATCTTGTTTGTTGCAGGAAGATTAAATCTTGTCAGTCATCTTCTGGCCTGAAAATCACCTTCTTCTATGTCAACCACAATCTTGCATTCTGCCCCAAGTCCCTGTTTACACATTTTCCATCCCAGGGCCATGGTGTAACTATTAATACATTATTTGTTTGTAGCTTGATCACTTGGTGGAAGTAATGTGAGCCTTTTTGAAGCATGAGATTATGAATAGATTTAGAATTTATGCCATCAAACTAGTAAAATGAAACAATTGTGATTTTTTTGCTTAAGAGAGTGTTTTCTTTGATGTTGCAGATGACTCTGTTTCTCGCCAGCTTTCTGATTGTCCTGAGTTTTGAGAGGAACATTGCATAGAAATTTTTTATTGGCAGGATGGTGGGACCCTGGAACAGGTTGCTCAGAGAAGCTGGGCCCTATCCCTGGAAGTTTTCAAGGCCAGGCTGGGGGGCACTTTGAGTAACCTGGTCTAGTGGGAGGTGTTCCTGCCCACAAAAAGGGCTTGGAACTACATGACCTTTAAGGTCTCCTCCATTCTATACAAATTTAATGATTCTATAATAGTACTCATAGAAAGGTAGTGAGAGCAAGGAGTTGCCTTTTCTAAAATAGCTGAGGACCTAAAACAGGCTATCAGAGAAACTCCTTTTGGGCCGAGTCAGCTGGCCATTTGTATTAGCAAATGAGTCAATGCTTGACAGTAGAAGTAAGCATGGTAGTATTGCAACACTAAGCAGGTTATGCTCACTATGGCCCACAAGCATCATGAGTGGGGGTGGGATGTCACTTACAGTAAAGATAGAAATCCTCAGTTAACATGAAGACTGCACTATATTGAATGTGCTCCTTTAGCAGTGTCCTGGGTTGTAAAAATCATCTGTAGTGGTGGAAAACTGTATGGGAAATATGGGAATATAACTGGAGGAAGGAGATAGTGGTTGTTGAGACTTACGCTGAGTTCAGCTCTCATTTGATGTGAAAGGTAATTACTTTTAGTATCCCTGAGTGGTTTGTCCTTAGTGATATGGCAGTTTTCCAGGCTGCCTTAATACTGCTGTTGATTATTTAATAATGTCCTGTCTTACCTTACTTTGTCCTTGTTTGTTAAGCAGTTTAAGAACCTTACACATAGTTAGGATGCTTCTATTTACTGTGCCCTAGCTGCCCTATGGCTGTGGAGTCAGTATTTCTGAATTTGAAGAGGGAGATGGAAGATTTGCATGCAAGGATGCTGTTCCCCTTGCTATGTCTTGAACAATATTTATCAAAGCAAGGGGCAAGACTGGGGGCAAAATGGGCTAATAATACTTGAGTCAAACTGGATGTGTCAGCACTGATTTATGTTTCTTTGAAGGTGCATTGGGTCTCCCTTCTTTAGAAAGGGCACCCAGGCCAAATAATTTAAGGGAAACCTTTGGCTTTGGGAATGCTCTTGAATCCTTGTTTAATATGCATATGAGAAGGACAGTACCTTGGTGAGAGCCAAATGCATCGTTTTTGTCTGCTTTACATTTGTGTTCTATAGAACTGGAGTGGAGAGAAGCAATCACAGTCACTAAGCCAAAAAGTTTCCTTTATCATTAGTGGGCATCATACTGATGACCATACTGTATTTCTTGCAGTCTACTTTGTCTCGATTGGGCTTTCAGCTGCTGGACACAAGACAAGTCATCTGGTGGGAAAGGCATGTGGCATAAGGGCAAGAGAGGTTAGGTTCATGGAGGGTGAGGATGCTGGAAATGCTGTTTGCAGCCCATGTGATGTGTTATCATCTGCCTGAGCTCTTTCTGTCCTTCAAGACAGTGTTTGCATTTGTTGCTCTGCTTTATCTCTGTCCTGGAATGTTTCAGCCTTTCCAGGGTGGTGATTCAGTATCACCTGTCTCCACTGCAGCAGTCATTTCCTTATTCTGCTGATTTTACTTATGTGCATGAGCTTTCCTATTCACTAGAGCCTTTATGATTGTCTAGCTTTAATCAAACCCCTGAGTTTTTTGGGCAGACTGTAAGAATCCATAGTTAATGTCTATTCATCATAAAAGGCAAAAACCAGCATGAATGATAAACTGAGCACACAGATGCACAAAATGTAACAGCTGCAATCAGGGACAGTCACAGAGGCTAGAACTTTTAAAACTTTTGTGATGGGCCACAAAAAGAACCTTTCAGGTTTGTCCTTGAAGAGTCAGCAGGGGCTTTTAAACCAATAAAGAAAACAGATCTTATACAAGGGTAGAGGTATTTTGTTGGATATTTAAGAGGGGTGGTAAAACTTTTGTGGGATTTGTATAGGAAGGATAGAAGAGAGGAATGGGAGGAAGAAGCATGAGAACTTGGAGAGGAAATAAGGGGTTTTATGAAACCAGGCTAATAGGCAGTGTACTTGTCTGACCAGGTCATTGCAGTCCATTCTGTGTCTGTTCCTGGCTGATTTTTGTATGAGCATGTCATATTCTGGATCAGCTTTGGTGATGGATTCTCCATGTGCTACAAGATGAATCACATTTGGTGTGAAGAAATTGGGGTTTTAAAAATATGTAATAGCTGCAAGCTGGAGAATAAGGAGTAGGATGTTAGCGCAGGAAGATGTGAAGGGGAAAATGATGTTACTTTGTAGTGCACTGACTAGTATCTGCTTCTTTTACCTCTCTGGTTGAAGAAGTCTGTAGTCTGGTACAGGTGTGTTGTTAGGCCACGGAAAATCTGATGAAATCTTGGTATAGACACAAAGTTGCCAGACTGTTATGCTATCTCCTGGATGTAGTTGTTTCATCAAAATATTTAGCATAAACTTAAGTTTTTAATTAATGCTGATTCAATAGGGCTTTCACTGTAAGGACTGACACAATGCGTCCTTAAAACTTTATTTGCTATTAAGAGGCTGACTCCCACTGATGGTCTTTGATGCAGTACTGGGCCTGGCTGGGAGGTAGTTAATCTTCTTGATAGCAGCCTACATGGTGATGTGTTTTGGATTTGTGACTAAAGGAGTGCTGACAACGCTAACTAGTGTTCTGTCCATCTAGTGTTCTGTCCATTGCTGAATAGTGCTTCCAGGGTTTCTTTCTTTTTTACTCTGCACCTCCTCCCTTTGGGGAGGTGATCTTTGCTCACCGATGGGAAATGACTTGTGGTGGTTTGTTCATTTTAATTCCTTTATCCTTCAGTTAACAAAGTTTTATCCTCAGCCACATATATTCTTGCATTTTTTGGTCTTCCTCTCCATTCTGACTGAGAGGAGTGACCAAGTGGTGATGTAGGGCTTAGCTACTGACTGGGGCCATCCTGCCATGGATGATGCACACCTATAATTGATTTAAAGCTGCAACTGAACATTTCTTGGTTTTCCCGATGCTGATCTTATAGGAATTATAGATGTTTGCAGAATTCTAGACTTCTTGTATAGACCTTGCCTTAAAATTCCTCTTTGTAATGCTTTTAAGATCTTAATCTTAAGAAGCTTAACTTGCTGAAGCTCCTACCTTCTGCCTTGATGTGTAGTGTTGCATTGTTTCCTCAAGCCCCTCCTTCCTTGTTTGATCTCATCCTTGAAGTGAAAGCTCTATGGGCTGAAGACTCTGGGAATAGGGCAAATGAGATAAGAAAAGAAGGAAAAAAGCCTATGCAGATATATACTGCCTTTTTACTTCCTCAGTTACTACACATGAGAAAGGTATGAGTAGAAGGGTATGAATTTTCTTGATTCTTTTATTATGTAGTGGAAAAATTCTGGTTTTTATCTCTCAGAAATAGTTTTAATTTTATTTATTCAAATTGTACAAATTGTTCTTGGCTTTAAAAAAATACCCTTAGCCATTCCTTTTATTGAAAACATTATCATTTCAGCCAGACTCAGCTGGCAAAAAATTGTCTAGTCTTGGGTAACCTGCCAATAGTTTGCTTAGAAAAATTTTTTGTTCGTTTCTTAGCAATTGTGTGAGTACAGTGTATTTGTAACATAACCAGCAGAGCTCTGATAGACTGATGCACTCTGTATTCGTTTTTTGTGCTGTCTCTTGACTAAGTTTTCCTTTTGGTTATAGTCAAAGCTATAGTTTCTAAAGCAGCTAAGCTGGTTTAATGGCCTCAGTGCTGCTGAAAGAAGTTTTTGCTCCTAGCTGTGTCCCTTCACTACTGCTGTGTCTGCTGATGGTGCTGTGAGTCATTTCAGCTCAGGAACTCAGCAGAAAATTAATGCCTTTGTGTGTCTCGGTTAGTTTTCTCCTGAACTTGGAGCTGTTTTGTGGATTGCTTCAGTGAGTAACATAACTCGTGTAATACATGTTGTGGGAGGGAGTCGGACCTTCTGTAGGTGTTGGTGACCTTGCAGGTCAGCTGACTCCATCTTACAAACCACATCTTCTCTAGCTGACTGCATTGACCGCCTCTAAATGAGTCATCCAATTCAGCCTGAATAGCTGCAACCAAAATGCAGGGTTTTCAGATAATTGAGATGTAGGAGAAAATCAGGTACCCCAAATGATTCCATCAAAAATTACAGCCTATGGGTAAGGGCAGATGCCACAGCTGGCTGTTTAGGGAGTCTTCTTGATCGTGGGTAATAGGAGGAATTACATAGACTTAAATTTCTAGGAAATGAATAGGAAAGGAATGCCCTAAGGGGGTTATGACCTGCTTTGAGCTTTGGTTTCTAATGACTGGTTCTTTCATTAAAAAAATGTGTTGCTTTCCATGATTTCAACTTTTCTTGCTTGCATTTTAGTGTATGTAGCAAAAAATATTAAAGTTTTCATCTTTCCATTCCTTTCACAGCTTTGGATGTGTGGATATAACTTTTGTGAACTTCTTTTATTTTGCAGTTGCTGCGGGAGCTCAAGCATCCAAATGTCATTTCTCTGCAGAAGGTGTTTCTTTCTCATGCTGACAGGAAAGTGTGGCTTCTCTTTGACTACGCTGAGCATGACCTCTGGGTAAGGTGAATTGCTTGTAGGAATTAGGCTTAGAGTTTACGATGCAAAGAAAGGGCAAGATCAGGGAAGGGGCATTGGTTTTAAAATATTATAGCCTTTTGCCTCATGTTTATTGGAAACACTTCAGTATTAAAGCAAAAACAATGTAAAATACTGGGTAAGCAAACTATGCAGTTTGCGACCTCCTTAAGAAGTTAAAAATCTGTGTTCAGTCTTCAGTATCTAGAAATCTAGTTAAGTAATTGGAGATATAACCTTCCATGGCAGCTAAAACAGGATGCAGGAAAATAGAATAGATTACACAGATGGATTCCTTTTGAATAGCAACAAATTTATTGGCTGTATACTACAGTTAGTTTGGAGTTTTGTTCACATTGCATGTCGTCCATGAATAGATGAAGTGAGAGCAATTCCACTGCATATAATTAAAACTTAATTAATGTTTCAGTGGGAAGAGCTTTTTCCTCAACTCATGTAGAGAAACTTTCTATATTTGGGAGGTAGACTGTTGATTTTTAATTACAAGATATGGCTTTAAAATACAAGCATGTTGGAGACAAAGTAAATTTGTTTTAAGATGTGTACCCTTTTCCTCTGTTAACATGGTGTTATGATCTTAACATCAATTTGTAATGTTTTAAAAAAATAAAGAATCTAAAAATTGAAGAACCCACGGTAAAGAATCAGAAGTCCATGCAGCCTTAACTTCCCTCAAAAAATAAGTTTGTTTGCATCAAATTAAATCTGACATACATTTTGAGCATTGCTATCAATGGAACCAACTGTTGTAATAATAACCTTTAAGATCTCAAGGAGATTGATATTAAATGATACAACAGAGGAAATCTGAATTGAGTTGGCTTTTTCTCTGCATCTAGTTTACACAGCTGAGATGTACAAACCAAATCAAAACTAATTTATTTTAGAAACGTTACTGTAGTTTGGAATAATTCAGAAGTATTTGCCTCAGAAGTAGTGTTCAGTTTTCCTTCAGGTAAGCTGAATTGCTACAAAACATGGCAAAAAACCTTGAGGAAATAGCATAAAGCCTTTTTTGAATGTAGAGAAAGAACAGGGACATTCTTTTTTTCACTGTTTTCCCATACTTATGATGCTCTAAGCTGCAGAAGTTTAGGCGTGTGTGTGTATTTTTTGTTTCAAGATGTGCTGTAAGGCTTTATTTTTGTTTGGAGGATTGTGACTAAGAGTGACATTTACTTTGAAGTCAGTAGAAGTGGGAGGCAAGAGGAGGCAAAACTTGTAGCTCAGTCTGAAGGGTGCTGGTGCATGTGGAGCTTGGCTGACTGAGCAGGCACTGTCTCTTTTCCATCAGTTTCTCTCCTTGTTACATCTCCATTTTTCCCTTGGGCAGGGCCTAGGATGTGCCTTTTTCTCCCAGGAAAAGGAAGCAAAAAGAAGGCAAGCTGTGTGGAGCTGTGCTGCAGCTAGAGAGGAAAGGAAATTTCCCAAAGGAGCTTTTGTAGTTGGGTACCTAATTGGTACCCAAAATATGAAAGCTCAGGAATGTAGGAAGAACATGTGATAGAAGTTTGGTGCCAGGTTTTGTATGTGCAAGATCAGGGCTATTTTGATGATCACAGCAGTGTGAGCCATTACAGAAGAGAAAGTACAAATGCATGAAAAGTTTGTTCTAGAAATCACCTCTCTTGAAAGGAGACAAACACAGAAATGCTTGTCATTACTGTGATGCACCTAATTATATGTTAATGGCATCTGGCACTCAAGGACTCCTCGTTGTTGCTAGTCACCATTGACTGTGCCTACACCTCAAATTGTAGGTTTTTTCTGTGTCCAGCTTAGTTGCTGACTTTCAGATGGATAGAGTTAGAGCTTTTCTCTGTTGTCAGCTTCTCTTTTGAGACTACGGTACATTAAGAGAATAGTAAATAATGGAGGAATGAATCTAAGCTTCTAATTGAAACATTTAAAAGTCTTTATACCGCCTGCAAGAATTTATCTGGCATTAGGTATTGAATATTCAAGCATCATCATCAGATCAACATCAGTGATCTGCAGGGGAATTTACACTGACAATTGTGTTGGTTTTGTTTGCCTCATCCTGCTGTGGGAAAGTGAGCAGGGAGTCATGTGGGGCTTAGCTGCCTGCCAGGATTAAACCACAGCAAAAATTGGTTTTATTTTTGAGAGCTTTTCTTGTGACAGTAATCACTTTACCTCATGAAGTATTTATTTTACTATACTTAAGTTAAATGTTCCTAATTTTGAAAAGGAATGATAATAGCCTAAGTCATCTCTGTTAAGAATTGCTGGCACTCTTTTTGTTTAGTGCTGTAGATGAAAACATTAGACATTTTTATTCTTTTTTTTCCTCTTTACAGCACATAATCAAGTTTCACAGGGCTTCAAAAGCAAACAAGAAACCAGTTCAGTTACCTCGGGGAATGGTGAAGTCACTGTTGTATCAGATCCTAGATGGTATTCACTACCTGCATGCTAACTGGGTGTTACACAGGGATTTGGTAAGTGGATCTGCAATGGGTTTTAGCACTGGGAAAATATATGAGGGCAAGGAATGTATGGGTTTTTGTTGTTTTTTTTTTTTCTATACAAATCACTTTTTGCTAAGGACATGTACTAATAAATATAAATTTTATACTGCATTCAGACAGCCTTTATTGGTAGAGAAAACTTTAAAAGCCAACTGTGATCTGATATGCTTATGCTTATCAGATGGCCGTTTTCCTTTTTGGATTTTCTAAATAAACTATTTTTAAAAGTGTTCATTTAAATAATAGGCATATTGAGGTACAGAAAATACCTCTGGTATTATCACTGCAGGCAAAATAAATAACTAAATACAGAATGTGTGTAGGTGGGGGAGAGGATGATTGGCTCTAAGAACTGCTGAAAAAGAAAACCCACCCTGAAATTATCAGCTTTACTTTCAAAGGTAGCTTTTGGAGGCCATTATCTTCTCTTCATGTTTATACTGTGTCAGAAATATAGGCAGGCCAACTTTTGAAGACTTGCATGTAAAAAAAAAAAATTATCCAAACAGTATGAGCAAAAGACACTTTGAGCACACTGAGTCAGCGCTTCTTATCCAGCAAACACTATTAAGTGTTTTAAATTGGTAAATCTTAACAGTTCTTCTATATTTGCCTGTGAAAAATGCCCATAGCTGTCTCAGCTGGTTTTGTCTGTTCTCTTAAAGTAGACCTGCTTGGCTGTAGCTCTTACTCTTAGAACTAAATTGAAAAAAAAAGCTCTCAAAACATGATACTGTCTATACATGATGCATCTAATGATTGAAATTTCATTAGTACCTAAGAGTATCATTAGTTTGATCTTTCAGTTCCCACAAGTCAATTATACTAGTAGTGTTCTATGCTTGCTGCAGTACGACTGGCTTCCTTATTACTCTTCCAGAGTCACTTTTTGTCTTTGAAATAGCTTTAGTGTTCCTGCAAAGCCAATCAACAACTTCGTCTTTCATTTTCATGGCAAATAAATATTTCCGCAGAGTGCCAGTCTCCATATAAACTGATGGGAAAAATATTTGTCCTTGATAAATAACATTTTCAAAACTAAAATGGAAAGTAACTTTGCTTTATTAAAATAATTGTATGGATATTATTTTGAATTTCCTCTCAGTTTTAAAAATAGAACAAAGGCCACAGCACTCAAAAAGATTCTGGCTTTGTCGTGACTCATGAAATAGTGTAGCAGAACATAATGTGGAAATGTATAGTGCATGTTGCTACTTAGACATGCTTTATTTTAAGCCAAAATATCATATCTTACTCTAATTTTTTATCTACAGTAGTACTCCTCAGTAAATTTTTAAGTGGCACACAGAAAACAAATGACCTGTCATGAAGAATCTAAATTATTTTGATATTTTACTTTTTACAGTTTCAGAAAACTTAGGAACTTAAGCGTAATTGAGTTTAAAAAGAAAACCATGCATGTTGTTGACTGGATGGCTCAGGAGATTGGTAATTTATTGCAGAGCCTTTCACATCTAGGTCTGTAGCTCAAATAATGTTTTAAGTTGGCAAGTGTGAAAAGATGATTACCATTTCATTTTCTGACCTATGTGAAATGAGTTGGTGGTCTCAGTCCAGCATGAAGATTTCTTCCAGCAGAAAAACTACCATCACAAAATTGTCTATCTTTTGATAATCTGAGGAAGAGACCAAAAGCTTGAGACCAAAGGCTTGAAGCTTGAGAGGTCTTCCCACTGGAACCGTGTCAAGTTGTGTTGGTGAGAATCCTCTAAAAGCTGTGCAGGGGCTGCCTGAGCTGCCTCATCCATGGAAACCTTGGGGTTTGTAATTTTGAAACCATTCACTTTGAGCTGAATTTAGAAAGCACATATTTCATGCAGGAGAAAAAATGGAATTTTATTTGTCAGATACTTTCTTCCTTTTATCAAGGTCTCTGGGAATAGCCTGAGTAACAGAAGGCATTCTACTTACTATTTTGCATAAACAAGATAAGGGCACATTGCTGCAAAGTTGGGACTTCAATAGCATATATGTTCTGATCCAAAGCAAAATAACTAATGTTAATGCTTGTTCTTAGATGTAAATTTCTATTCTAGGATAACTAATATTCACCTGCAAGAATATCAATGTTAAGTTAACACCTAATTGTGTGGCTGGACAGATTTATTACTTACCTCCTACTGTGCCTTTAAAATGATAGGTGTTGCTGTAGTTTCTAGATGCTTTGTATTTCCCTAGATTTACAGACACACACAAAGTTGCTTAAGTAACATACTTGCTTTCATTGCATGTACTAGCCATTGGGAGAGTGATAGTTCTTAGGAGTGGTAGGAAGCTGAACAATATAGTACTTTGGGGAAAAAATCTGTTCTTTGCTATGTCTCTCCAATAGGGTATGAAAGCTTATTTCTTAGGAAAATTAATTATCCTCTATTGAAGTGCAGTTTTCTGGTTTGTGGGTTTTCTTTTTTTCAAAACATCTTAATGAAGGTAACTTTTAAGTTTTGGAGTTTTTTTGGGAATCTGGACTTCAATAATCAGAAATAATATACAGTGCAAAGTAACTGATTTCTTTCTAGCGCACACAAACCAACCGATAAAAGTCAAGGCTATTAAACCATATAAATTTAGACTGAAATTTGTCTTCATAAAGGTGGAACTGAGGAATCTTCTTTCATGTAAGACTGGCATAAAGAGAGCTTTCTGGCCAAGAAGCCTTAGGTTTGTATGAAATAGTAAAAGCTGTAGGAAGACAGTAATTGTCAATTATGTTTTTCTAGACCCAGTTTGTCTTTTACAAAGGAGATCTGTATACAAATCTTAGTAATAATTTAACTATTTAAATAGTTATGTCTTTGGTGGTTTTTTCTTTCACTGGTTACGTAAAAGCCAATTCACTATTTTCATCAGAGCAAGAAAGGTGTTGATTATATTTATTGTCTTTGAATAGTGCTATGTTTGAGTAGTTAGCATTCCATATGTCTTTGAAATATACCAGTAAAACTTTTCAGCAAATAAATGTCAGTCCTTTTAAAGATTCTTATTTGACTTGCATATTCTTCAGCTTTTTTTTATTCCATGACTTGAAAGCAATTGAAAGCAGATTGTTTATTCATGGTCTGCCTGTGGCAGGAAGGAAATAAGAACACTTCATACAATTACCACAAAGTGCATCAATTACAGCTTTAATAATATTTTGAATTTGGTTATCAAGCATACTTGAAACCTACCACATTTTGCTGACTTCTTCTCCTAGTAGTATTTTCCCACTTTGTGACACTCAACTACTGGGCTTCTTCCTGTGTTCAAAGTGCTTATTCCACATTAAAAATAAGCATAAGCAAAAGACTGTCTATATATTTCTTTGTACCTATCTGCCTTCTCATTAGCATGAGGAAAGAGAGAATGGACTTAACATTGTGCTTGTAAAACTTCTTCAAGTAATGGAATGAAAATAGTGGTCCCTTTATGATATGGTGATTTATATGCATATATGATAATATTTAAAAGTGTGTATTTTTTTGCTATTAGTCTGTAGTAGGCCTCTCCAAACAGTCAGGATCCAGTCTCAGTTGAGAGATGAGCACCTCTCCATTGGTTTTGTGTGGTGACAGTATGATTACCCTGCAATTCAAATATTGACAAAATGCTGAATTAATAGTAGACTTTTCGCTGAAACTATTTGAAGCACTCATGTGGTGCAGCTTATAAACATACCACCAGCCTTCCCTGTCACCTCCCAAACTGTAAGACCATCATCCAAACAACAACAAAATCCTAGCAGAGGCAATCTCTCAGGTCTTGTACAGATACATTTGTGCATCTGTGATACCACAATTAAATGGTTTTTGTTCCTAAGTTTTGGGACTGAATTCCCTGGCCTTTTTCATCGTGTATGATGTGAGCAGGTACCAAACATTTGGTAAATTGTGTATGAAAGTAGATAACACAGGGCTGGGCTCCTGCTTCCTGTCCCCTTCTGTCTCCTGCAGAAGGAGTGACAATCTCAGCCTTTGTCCATAGTGATTAGTCTGGGATTGTGTCACTGTGGATGTGACCATTTGCAACTGTTGCTAGCATGGGATACTGCAGCCTATTTAGTGCATTCTTACCGTGCAGCTCAGCTTAACCACTGTCCTGGAGTGAGCACTGTTTTTAATAAGCTTTCTGGTCAAGAAGCTTTAATATAGCTGTAATGGGGCTTCCTGGAACCTAGACTGCGCCCAAGGATACCTGCTGCCTGGTTTGGCATTAGCTTGAACATTAAAGATATTCTCTCAGAAATAAGTGGCTGTGAATCCCTTAAGTATGTGATTTAAGCAAAGTTAAATACATAAAACTTCACCCTTGCCAATTTACCATTTTCCANAAGATATTCTCTCAGAAATAAGTGGCTGTGAATCCCTTAAGTATGTGATTTAAGCAAAGTTAAATACATAAAACTTCACCCTTGCCAATTTACCATTTTCCACACTGGAGCTCTTGTATCCAAGGTTTTCTCCCTCATCAGTATTCAAGGATTAGTTTGGAACTATGGGAATGGCCTTTGATCCTGCTCTACTACTTACTAAATTGGTCATTAGAAGGAATTTACCTGAATGCTTAAAACGAGATAGTAGGAAAAGCTGTGTACCTTACTTGAAAGAACTTAGCAGCTTTTAAAAGTGGATAGTAGACTTTGTTTCCCAAATGGTATTGTCATGGCACATTGGCGGTTTGCTTCAAAGGATAAAAAAGGCAAACCAGCAAAACCAAACCCAGCCCAGACTCAGTCGGTGTCTCAAGATTTTTATTTCCAAGGTGTTTTTCATTATGTGTGTGCTTTCATGAGATATCAGAGGAATGTTGTGTCCAGCAGAACCTTGTTTTCTTGCATGGGCAGTAATAACATGCTTTCCTGTGAGTTGCAATTTTCTATAATTCTAAATGTTCTATAGTTAAAATAACATTATCTGGTGTTTCTTAGTGGTGCTGTTTTCTGGGAACATGACTGCTCCCTTGCCTGCCTTTCTGAGTATTTTCTTTATGTTACAGATTAAACTTTCAAGCCAGTAGCTAATCAAAGCACAGAAAGCTTTGGAGGAGGCTGCAAAACTAAATAATTTGATGCTCATGCCAGCGACTTCAAAAAAAAATCCACAGAGCCAAAAAGCTAAGAAACACAAGCCTCCCCAAAAATCCAAATAAAGTGATGTTTGATTGTGTTTTTCTTTTTTAATTAGAAAAAAAATGTCATGCAAGTGAGAATCAATTTGACTTGCTTTCTTCTTTGACTTTGTTGTTCACAGTGGTCATTTGAAACTAGAAATGCTGCAGTACTGCCAGCCTTCCATTCAGAAATGTAGAAGGTAGTTTAGAGATCTTTAAATCATTTCCTTCTAACAAGCGAATCATTGTGAGGCTACTCTCTTTGGAAGGCCATAGCAATCAGGGAAGGTTCCTAGGAGTTACAAGATGAAGTTTGCTTCTGAAGAAGCGGCTTCTGAAGAAGGGCTAGAAGAGGGATCTGAGAAATAATATGCCAGTCTTTCTCACCTTGGTCACTGGGAAGGTAATAGATCGAATCCTTCTGGAAGCCCTTTCCAAGCATTTGAAAGACATGAAGGTGATTGTAAGTAGACGTAGACAGCATGGATTTATGATAGGCAAATCATGCTTAGTCAACCTGAAAGCCTTCAGTGACTTGATGGATGGAGGAAGACTGTTGGACATTGCTTTCTTGACTAATACTTTCAGCACTGCATTCCATAACATACAAACTAAATGCATGGTGAAGTGAGGTGGATTGAAAACTGACTGAACTGATGGACTCAAAGGATTGTGGTCAGTTTCATGAAGTTGGACACCAGTTGCTAATGAAGTGTCCCACGGGTTGATACTGAGTTCAGTGCTGTTTAGCAACGGCTTTAATGACCTGGTAAATGGGAGAGAGTCTGCCTTCAAGAAGTTGGCAGATGATTTCCAGAGGTGCCTTCCAATCTCAGCCTTTCTGTGAATGTACTATATCTTCACTCTTTAAACTGTCTTGAAAAACTTCAATTCTTGCTTTTTTCAAAATCTAAAATCCAGCTCATGACATAAGTAGAAGAGGAGAGTTGGTGGTGAAATAGGAACAGGTGAGAATAAAAATATGGAACATCCAGTAGCTCATGTGCAATCAAGAGCAATGTGAATAAAGCAATTAAATACAAAACCATTTCAGCAAAGGAGGGTATTTCTGTGACATATCTTGAGTGCAGCATAGTTTTCCTGATGAAAAAATATGATGTATCCCTAAAATATTGTTTGGAAGCAGTGTGGTCGTTCAGTGAAACATATATTACTTTTGAATCATCAAATTGTAACTAAGTCTGGGTATGATATGTTTCTGTAACTGTAGTATCTCTATAAAGAGATACTCAAGTCTTGAGATTAAAAAAAAAATAAAATCTCTCAATTCTATAGGATTAAAGTGTTATAGAGATTCATGCTTTTCGATCTTCCCTGGATTAGCCCTTCATCTATTCTTAGCTGTAATCCTGTATCTGCTTTGCTAAAGAGAGGACTCAAATCAAATGGAAAAGATCAATGAAAATGTAATATTCAGTCTGCTTCTCCAGTTGTATTTGGGTCTTTATTACAAGACTTCCTGGTGATTTGTTGTTTGTCTTTAGAGACAGCGAACAGATTTTTAAAAAATTCATATATTACTTCAATCAATTCTTGAATATGAATGTAATCTTTCATAGCCTTTGACTGGCTGATCATCTGTAACCTCAGATCTTATGAGCAAGTGCAAGGTCATTTTGCAAGTTTTAAGTAAGGATTTTGAAAGGGTAGATTAAAACTCCAATATTTATGATCATATGAACAGACAGACCTGAAAATAATTTTTTTTTGCAATTTTTTTTTCAGAAAATGGAAAAGCAATTCTTAAAGTTCTTAATATTATTTTAGTGCATGAAACTGTTAGTTTCTTGTTTATAGTAAGATGAAATGCTGAACAGGGAATTCTTTGTTGATGTTTTTTCTGACTGCAAGTAAAAAGCTTGATTATAAACTTGATTCAAATGAAAATTGAGATGCAAGGAGAGATCAGAAATACCACAATTTCAAGAGAGGTTTGTATTTCCCCCTCTTCTAGACTGCTGCTTTTATTCGAAGGTCCATTCCTTTGATGTTCTAGTCCTACCTTATCTGAGTATCATAAAGATGAGTAAAGTATTTTAGCTTTTCATCACCTTCTGCATGCGTTTCGAAAGAGTGTGACTATATCACTTTGTCTGGTGTACCAACTTCTGTTTGCTTTGTTGGATTCCATCAATAACTTTCTTGATTCTTAACTCAGTAGTTTTTTCCCATAAATAATTCTTAAAATAATTTTATTTTTTTTGTGGGCGTAAAAGCTGAGTCTTATAACCTTGTCCTTTACAACTGGTAATGATACTGAAAGTGCATTTTTGCTCTGCTCAAGAACATACCTTGTGTTGAAACCATAGTAACACAGTCTTTGTCTGAAGTTTAAATGGAAGCGTCAGGCTTTCAGGCTGGGAGAGCTGGGGATGCACAGCCAGGAGAAGAGAAGGCTCTGGGGAAACGTAGTAGCCTACCAGTGCTTAAAGGGGACGACAGCAAAGCTGGTGAGGGACTGTTTGCCAGGGCTTGTAGTGATAGGACAAGGAACAGTAGTTTTAAACTAGAGCTGGGCAAGTTTAGGTTAGGAAAAAGTTCTTTGTGATGAAGGTGGTGAGGCACTGAACAGGTTGCCCAGAGAGGTGGTGGAGGCCAGGCTTGATGAGGCTATGAGCAACCTGATCTAGTGCAGGATCATAGTGTGCATGCTTGCTGCAGGGGAGTTGGATTTGATGACCTTTGAAGGCTCCTTCCAACTCTGTGATTCTATGATGGCTTCATGCTGTCATGCAATACCAAAAATGGGAGAAGAGCAGCAGCAGTAGGAGGATATCGGTGTTTGGATGTGTGGAAAGATGGTCAGATGAGCACTGTTTTTGTAACAAAAATTAAGATTTGAAAATTGCCTGTATTTCACAACTATTTTAAATTGAAATATTAGAAAATATTCTTCATTCTTCTAGATTTAGTACCTGAGGATTTTTGAATGCTGCAAGAGCAGTTATCCTGTCATTCTGCCTTGAACTTCTGAACTTGTCAGAAAGCAGGATACCCATATGCAGAACCAGCATGCTTTATATGAAGAGGGCTTGTTCTTTAGGGTGCTGTCTTGTCAAATTAGGATTTCTTAAAATTCTTTTGCTTTTCCTTTTTTTAAGCTTGGAAATATTTTGACTTTTTAAAATTTCATGGCATTTCAGTAGATGAATAACTGAAATATAATGAAATAAGAGATACAACTGAATATATTGGGGTATATAATTTACATATAAATTTCACTATTTGAAGGCTAGCTCAGGTGCCTCAATGCATTGCTGTGCAGTAGTGGTAGATAAACTGGCTGAGATACCTCTCACATCCAGACACATAAATATGAATAGAGGTAAGACAGAGGAAAGACATTCCAGAAACTTCAGATCTATTTCCTGTCCTAACAGTAACAAGCTGTGTAAGCTAGATGGAAAAGGTATCGGTATTCCATTTGGTTCTGACATGAGAGGAGTGTGAAGGAGCAGAAGCTCTTTGATCACAAACATACCTTTGAATTAAGTTTGGTCAATAACAAACCTACAGTTAGATTTAGTAAAAATCCTGGACTATGGTTTGAGAAACACTTAAGTGCAGATTTCAGTTTCAGTTTTGTTGGTTTTTTTATTGCTTAGTACCTTGTTAATGTTGTGGCAAAGTTATCACTGTGTAAAATGCAGTAGAAAATACAGTAAATAGCCATAATAATTATTTTATCTGTATCTTGCTATAGAAAGAAAGTGCAATGATCTGTACTCATAATATGAAGGAAGAATCGAAAATATTATAAGAAATTATTCCTTTGGTTAACTCTAAATTTGAACAGTTTTGAAGTAGTCTATGAAGAATTCACCTTATAAACTGGACATGCTTATTCCATGTAAAAAGCTCATTGTATCTGAACTCACAACTTCACCCAACTTATGCTGAAGATGAGTGGCACAAACTGTGCCCCACGATCTATGGGACATTGTTTGAAATGCTGTGTTCCAATCACAAAGGTGCTTCAAAAAATAAGCACAAACAAACCCCAGACAACAATGGAAGGTTTGTAGGAGTAAATTGCTTTGACTTTTTTTATCCTTCATACAGAACAGGAGGAATTATGCGTTAGTCAATATAAGTGGGGTGATTTGGTAGTGATGGGAGTACTGTTTAAATGAAAAATGAAAAAAAATAGGTCTGTTATGGAAAATGCCATAGGCTACCACAGCTGCATGCAAACCAAGGGGTCAACAAGGCAGTTTTCTTCCTTTGAATGAAATTATTAGGAAATACGATGTTACCTGTGGAAGCTGCTCCAACAAAATAAGTGAGCAAAAATGTTATCCAGTGCTTTTATTATCTATTTGAAATCCTCACTTGTGAGGCAGAACTCTAAATTGATAAAGGTGAATTTTCTCCAATATAAGTTTGCACCTAAGCCTGTTTAATTGTACTCTCTTTCCTCTTGCATTTGATCCTGCTCTGATGTGTCCACAGCATCCAGAATCATCCTGACCTGTGGAAGGAGTAACTGCTTTTGTAGCTAAACCCACAGGAAGTACACTCCTTCAAGGACGTTAGTTTTAATTTATTGGGTTTGGACTTCTGAATTAGGTATTAATGGTATTTGACGTGTTAGATTTTTGTAATGTAATGGTGGTTTTGCCTGTGATACCCACCTTCCCTTCCTTGCAAACTCAGTACAGAAATTCATGATGGCCTGCAGCTTGTTCTGATGTACATTTTTAGCTGGTGGAACAGTTCACTTGAGAAATGCAATTTATGGTGGTTTTTTCCCTTTTAATTCAGTTCCAACAAAAGTGATAGGAAAGCCTATATATGTACAGGTTTTAATAAGTTACATTACCCCAAGTTGGCAGTAATTGAGTGACAGCAAAGGAAATAAATTCTTGGAGTGTATTCAGAGCATAAAAATGTAATGGAGAGTCCAACAGCTTTCATCAGTCTGAAGCAGAGATAAAATACGGTGATGGCAACTAGCACAAGGCCTCCCTGGCATAGATATTGTAACCTTCTTTGTTAATTTTGGGGTTCATATTTGTTAGGTTGTTACTAGTAATTTCAATGGCTTTAATGAGAATTTTATTTAGATCCTTGTTTGTTTTTTTTTTTAACAACTCTGAGATGTTATTTATAAGAAGATAATTAACGGGAAGTATAAAATAGTTTTTCTGACTTCTCCATTGCTTTTCATAATTAAAGCATTACTTTAATGAAGAAGGAAGGCTTTAATGCTTAGGTTTAATACATGTTGAGTTCTGTGAAGCTATTGCTTGTGTTCATGGTGATCTTTTGATGATAGTTTGTTTTAAAGCTCCAAATCAGTTAAGAAATGCAACTGAAATTATCTTAATTGTGAATGCACAGCTTTGCATTCAAGGAAATAACTTTAGAAAGGTGCTGATACTATCATTTGAATGTGGTGGTATTGATGCTTCCATTGTACTAAAATACTGGTTAGCATTGTACTTGTCAGTTTTCTTCAAAGTGAAGAGAGAATGAAATTATCGTCTTTAACAAAACAATGTTCAGAAAAGCCAGTTCCAATCCTTGAGAATGCAATAAGAGAGTAATGTTATTACTTGAAGATCAACAAGGTAGTTAAGACAGATATACCTTAAAAAGCATAATTGTTTTGTGGGATGTGAATTTTGCAAGCCTAAATAAAGGCTGGTAGGTTTTTGCTGCACAGTTTTTCTTCTCAGCAGACCTAACTGGGAAGTGATGAACCACATCAATATATTAAGATTTCTAATGATATGTCACAAAAGTGCTTTTGCTAGCAAGCTACAATTTGGTAATCTCTTACAGATGTCTTTCAAAACCTTGCTTTTTTCCTTTTTTTTTTTCTCTCCCCTTAAGCCATTGTATGACAAACTTCACAGCAAGACATTTTTAACTTACTTGTGTTTCATGTTTCTGAGGCACTTGCATACAGATGAATTAACTTTTTTTTTCATTTGATTGCAGGGTTTTGCATTTGACTCTTTTCCTGTATTGTTTAGTAGTATAATACTTTGAAGTCTAAAATATTGATAAGTCATTCATTCTTTATCTTAATAGAATCATTTTTGAGGCCATGATTGCAAAAGCAAAATAGTTTAGGGATTAAGGCACTCACTGTACTGAATATTGTTCTCTTAAAGTTGAACTGCTTTTTATAAATGAAAAACTGTTTTACTTTTTTCGGTTAACTTTTCTCAGCACAGGTAGAAATGGGTTGGACAGCCAGGTCTGAAAATCAGTGACACAGCTGTTTAATTGTGTACAAATAAGAGATTAACCGAAGTCACTGGAGTGACTCACTCCTTCACTGTGAATGTCTAGTTAGTAATGGTTTAGTAGCCCAGCTCTTAAGTAAAAGATGATCCAAATGGAAATTAGTTGTGATGATAGTGAAACCTTGTTAAAAGGTGTATTAATGCATGTGGGTTAGCACAGTGCCAGGCACAAATACACGCTTGGTGGAGAATGAATTGAGAACAGCCTTGAGGAGAAGGTGTTAGTAAATGAGAAGAACAGCATGACCTGGCAGTGTGTGCTTGCAGCCCAGAAAGCCAGCAGTATTCTGGGATGTATCAAAGAAGTGTGGCCAGCAAGATAAGGGAGGTGATTTTTCTGCTCTGCTCTGTTGTGATGAGATCTCACCTGGAGTACCGTGTACAGCTGTTGGAGTGAGTCCTGAAGAGAGCCACGAAGATGATCAGAAGCTGGAGCCACTTTCCTTTGAAGACAGGCTGAGAGAGTTGTGTTTCTTCAATCTGGAGGAGAAAAGGCTCAGAGGAGACATTATAGCAGCCTATTCATTATCTAAAGGGAGTCTACAGAAGATATGGGGATGGCCTCTTAGGATGAGAGGCAGTCGCTCTAAACTGAAGTAGGGTAGATTTAGATTAGTTATTAGGAAGAAAATAATTACTGTGATGATGGGGAGAGAATGAAACAGGTTGCCCAGAGAAGCTCTAGATGCCCCTTCCCTGGAAGCATTCAAGACCAGGCTGGATGGAGTTTTGAGCAACTGCTCTAGTTGGAGCTGCCCTTGGTAGGGGAGTTGTAAGTAGATTACCTTTAAGGTCCTTTCCAATTCTAGCTATCCTATGGTTTGATTAAAATGGAAGTATAAAAATATTGAGTGTGTTCTAATGCAAACTGTTAATAAATGGAGAGAAAAAAGATAGCATCTACATTGTAAAACTATACAAATTCAAAGGATTTTTTGTTACTTATTGATGGATATGTTTACTGTCAACCATTGAAAACTGATGAGTTCAGTAACAGCCTAGTTCCAAAAAAAATAGTAGTAGCTCCTACAACTGTGTTTTATTGCTGGAAGTAATTTGTATCAAAATTGAATTGCTAAGCTGTCCAAAAATGCCAAGTATTTTCCTCACTGGTTTGATAAGTAAAAATTAATGGAAGGGAGACTGGCAGAATGGCTTTCCTGTAGGACAACAAAATTTCCTATGGTTTCTAGACATCTGTTATATTGACATTGATTAGAATCATAGAATAGTTTGGGTTGGAAGGGACCTTAAAGATCATCTAGTTCCAGCCCCACTTGCCATAGGCAGGGACACCTCCCACTAGATCAGGCCGCTCAGTGCCTTGTCCAGCCTGGCCTTAAACACCTCTAGAGAGGGGGCATCCACAATCTCTCTGGGCAACCTGTGCCAGTAACTTACTGTGAGTGACAGAAATGCTGGTTTTTTTCATATAATCTCATCTCATCAAAACACAGATTTATATAAAAATTCTTATGCCATTTGCATTTTTCATCTTCTAAATAGAAAACCAAATAAATTCTCAACTCTGAGGTTCCCCTCTGAATGAATACTAACATTTACTGTATATGTGACTGCACTCTTTGTTCCGAAAAGATGTGAAGAAAAATACATGTCTCGTAACCTTCACATGAATCAGTAGCCTTACACAGCAAGGCAAATCTATGTGGTAGATGCTGTGCAAGGCATATAAAGCAATTCCCTTTCTGTATTCAGCATTAAGTGATGCCTCAGCAGGAGCAGAGTGCATGTAATTTGGAGCACTTAAGTTAAAACAAATACACGGTCCAAGGCAGAGCAGCTGCAGGGAGGCAAGAAGGGTGGTCACAAGTTCAGAAAAAATTACCTACTAGGAAATACTGAAGTGTTTTTTTTTAATCTAGATGATATGACTGAAAAGAGATGCAGATCTTGAGAGGTGTCAGAAACCCTTGCAGTGAAGGTGTGGCTGTTTAATCATCTTGTTGATGTGTAAGTGGTGAAGAGAGTAACCTCATTTGTTGTGTTAGAAGTGGAGGAAAAACCCTACAATAAAGAAGAATGGAAGAGAATAGATTTCCTGAGAATTTTGTAGCCTTCATTACTAGAGACAAGGATCTGAATGAACAGAGATTATCATGCATCAGATAAGGCAGATGGAAGATGTAACTACCTTTGTAGATCTATAAACCTGTTCCTTATAGCCTTTGGGATTTTAGCACTTTCGTTTGAAATTAGTGTCGTTAGGATTTCTGTTTGCACTTTGCAAGTGATGATTAAATCTGAAGTACCTAAATATTTCAGTGAGGATCATTGTTCTCTCTTCAATAATAATATTAATTAAGAGCTCAGGATTGGGATTTGTCTGGAAATCACAGGAGGAATCCTACAATGCAAGATCTAGGACAAGATAAGATTTATTGCTGTGCCATGGTCACAGGGCCATTCATCCATGAGAATGGATTATTGTCCCACTGCTGAGGTTGGCTGTTGGGAGGATGGGGAAGGGATGAGTTTTATTTATTTTCTTCTGTATGGTTGTCAGGAAGTTGTTTTACTAGTCCAAAGTACTCAGCTTTACATCACAGCATGATTCTTCGCATTTGGTTAGGACCATAACAGCTTTCTCATTTGCATTTATCTTGCATGACCAAAAGAAAATATGCCTCTATTAGAAGAAAAATGAGTGACACTAACTTGATAATTTATAGTTACAAAAAAAATCGATAGCTATTTTTAAGTAATGTGTTTTTAGAACACAGTATAAAAACTGCTGAAAGATTTTTCTTCACTTGCTCAGCCTAAGCCATTTGAATAACATCTTTAAGCGTTCATTTTCTCTGGATAATTAAAATTAATCTGAAATTTAACAAACTAAACTCAAGTTTATTCAGTTTTGTCTCTTCTTTTTCTAAGGACTGCTTGTTTGTCTTTGCAAAGAAATGTCAAATATATAATGAGTTGCTCAAATAGAGAAATCTGGGAAGTTGGTTTTTTCTCCAGATGATGAACTTGAGTTCAGATTACCAAACAAGAATCTGTGATCCACGTCTGGACTTCTGTTAGGTAACTTGATGTTTTTCAGGCAGTTCACAAAATGCTCATGTTTTAGGAACATCAATACTGTCCCTTTCATGCGTTCTGGTAAACACTCCCCTGTTGAATTAAAATACATTAAATTAGTGATCTAGTTTGGAAAATTACTTCAACAAATGATGTTGTTCCAAGCCACTAATGTGATGACTTCAGGCATAGGAACTTTCAGAATAACAATTCTGATTTAAAATGCCATGTTTTTAATCTTTAACAGTAATGTTGTATTGCTTTACAGTAATGTGACTGTATCAGAATTTTTGTCTGTAGTAAGAATCTTCTGAGTTCTGCTGGAGTGAAGGGCTTTTGAGTCTAGAAAGCACTGAACTGCTCGGAATAGTTATTCCTGACTTATCAAAGTGTGGGGGGTTTTTTTCTTTTTTTTTCTTTTTTGGCATTAGGAGACTCCTACACAGATTTCTAAGTTGACTGTGTTTTTAAATCCCAAGAGTAATAAAAAACCAGAGTGTGTGAATCAAGCTGTATTTTGCTATCCGATACAGTTCCATTTCTTTGTGCATTCTCTTTCCTCTGTAACTACCCTGAACTTAGGTAGATCTTTGGGGCAGGAATTGCTAACCCAGTGTTATGCTGATTAATCATCTCGTGTGATGGAGTGTCTGTGTGAATATGACTCCTTGTGTCTATCAACATCCAAATAGTAAGATGTTTTTGGGTGAAAATGTGAGGATATTACATGCCTTTTTGCAGAGTCCTATCAACTTGTGAAAATACAGAGGGAGATACTATATCTTAGGTCAATGTATTATTTGTCTGAAGAATTTTAGTTCCACTATATTGTATAGGTAACTGTTAAAAAAATTATTTAGGATTGTAGCTTATACTGCTGAAGCAGCTTATGTGAAAGATGTATGTGAGCTGTGTGCCCACATACTGTATTATTTAATTTTAATGTTGAAGCAATCCTACCTAGAGCATGTATGCCTTTATTGAAGAAAACATGAAGGGGTGATGGTGTTGTGGGACACAAGTTCTTCTGAGATAATGCAGCAGAAGTTGTATCTGTTGTCATTAATGTTGAAAGGATAATTTGGTATATATTACCTCTTTGATCACATCCAAGCTATGAAACTTGTTTTTAACATGCTCTCAGAGAAGACATGCAACATCTCAAATTCATTTCACATATTTTGCATGTGGATTGTATGTTTTCAAAGATCCATGTTGGAGCCTTTTATAAGCAGTAGAAAGTAAGTTTTTGAAGGAAAATATCTGGATTCTTTTTTTGCAGCTTCTACACACTACAAATTGTGGTCTTTTGTCTCTTTGAATGTGTCTATACCAGAGGTGACAGATTGAGGAAGACTTGAGACTTTCCAAGGATATGTCTCGTAAACCACACAAAGATATTTGGATTTATTATATTGTCTTTTAAGGTAGCCTAAACTGTCTTGCTGAGTTACTTTTTCTTCACATGAAATTAAAATGGGAAATTGAAGCAGGAGCAGTAACTAGTAACTCCAACCTTATTATAATTCTTACAGTTCACAATTGAATAGTAGCTCCTGTTTTGTCCAAGATTTACAGTATGAGCAGGTGGTTTAATCACCCCATTTCAAAAACAATTCTAGCATAAATTTTCAACTTTAGTTGTAGACTTCTTTTCCCCTCAAAATAAGCACTGCAAATTTGATTTATGTGAAGTGTTAGCATTGTTTATTTATAACCAGATGAACTCTAGTTCAGTTCCTTAATTTGCCTCCCTAGTAACAGACAGGGAAGATGGAGAGAAAAATAATGTAAAGGCAATGCTTTCCAGTTTTGCAGGTGTCTGAATTGATGTACATTTGTATGTAGGAAAAATTTAGACGATTTTTCTCTCTGATATAAAGTGATATGGTAATGTTTAATCTGCATTTCACTCAGGTATATATAGATTTTTTTTTAAATGTAAAATGTGTCTGCATATGCACCTAATGACCCTGGGCAAAACATATTGTGGAGCTGCCATTCTGTCCCTGTGCTGGGGGTGCAGGATGGTCAGCAGCAAAGGGACTGTCTCTTGCCAAAAGGACCTAGGGCAGTTTTGATATAAATCTCAGTGACTTGGTGACTGCCAGCTCATGTGGATTAAGGACAGACACCAGGGTGTCAGTCAGGGAATGTGGTGCTGGAGCACAGAAGTGCCAAAAAGATATGTGAGGAAGATGCAGTCAGGAAAAGTCTGCATCTGGGTCCTTTCACAGCTTTACTGTGACAGATAAACTTGTCATTTTTATCAAAACAAATTTTGTTAAAAACTGGCAAAACAAAGCTTAACTAACTTTTCAGAGACTGATGTTTAGGTTTATCGTGGTATATGTATTGTATATTTATTTTTTTTTCCACAGAAACCTGCTAATATTTTAGTTATGGGTGAAGGTCCTGAGCGAGGAAGAGTAAAAATTGGTATGTTTATATCTTTGATAAGTCCCAGTGTAGCATTTAAGTTAGAATGTTCTGAAGATGCAGTTGTACTGCCTAAAGTAGTCATTGTAATACTAGTACTTGCCTGGGCACTTTGCCTAAATGCTGTTTTCTGAGTGAATGGCTTCTTGATATTGGCCCCATGCACCAGTTCTGATGATGAAATGCTGTACCTCATCAATGAAAAGTGGAAAATGTTTTTACATTTTGTTTGTGTGGGGTGGGTGATTTTGATACGGGGACTAAGATGAGAGCTAGCTAGTGAAAAGGAGGAGAAACAAATGGGATTTTGAAATTTCCTCTGTTTAACCCCTGTAATTCCATGCCATTATCTTGCTGCTGCTTACAAAATCTAAATAGGGAGCTACTCATTACCACAAACCTTAAATTTTTTAATGGAATGAAGGGTAGCACTCAGCCTACGAAATGTTCTTGAAAGGATATAAAGGGGACCCTTGGAGATAAACACAGGGGATCTTTAAATCCAAAAAGCACAGTAATCCAGCCAAAATGCTTAGTGAGAGTTACTGCTAAATGCTCAAACTGGGATGTCCTAGAGTAGGAAGGACCCAACGCTTTCCCCGCTATCATAACATTTTCTGGTCAGAGTTAGTACTCTCAGTGAGAGGAGAATTTGCAGAACTTCAGTTGTTTTAAACTAAAATAAATAAACAGTCATTAACTGTAGTCTAACAGTAGTAAACTGTACCATGCTTTGTGTTAGCATGGCAGTGCCTTGACAGCAGATTGCTAGTGCACAGCCTGCTTACATTTGCTATGGTCATGCAGCCCCACAGTTCATCTTTTCCACTTCCCTCTATTTCCATTATGAGATTATTCTGCATTGTTGCTCTGTACTCTGGCTGTTTTGTTTATCTGAACTATTTTGTTAATCGTTAGTAGAATGATTCAGGGTAGGATTTTCTTGGAACATTCAGTACTGCTCTGGTCTTCCTCTTGCCGTTTTGAAGATCAAGGGGGTGACTGGACAGAACTGAACACTTCTGCAGATCCTGCCCTGAAAGCTTTTAATGCCCTTCCAATGTTTAAAGTTGACAGTAGAGCTAGAGGTCTTCTATGTACAAAACAGGTACAGCATGGACAGTGGAAGGGAAAATTGAGTCCTTACTTTCACGCAATGGTTACTTCCAAAATTGAGAATGTAGGGTTATCCTCTGGGCATGTTCATGTTCAGCTGAGGTGGTGATATTTGCTGTTCCCAACTACTTGCTAGTAATTGCATGTAGACCACCCATTTATTTCTTAATTGATAGTATAATTTGGGAATAAATTCAAAGGATGACTAAATCTAATCAGACTGTTAATGGACAGGTGAAAGATTCTGTATCGGACCACCAGTCCTCTGAGCCATCCATTCCCAGTGGGGAAAGAGAGGGGGGGGCCCTGGAATTCTACGCGTGTTATCAAAATGTAGATCATTTTTATTACTATTATTTTCTTAAGATATTACCTCAGCATGAAAAGAATGCAGAAGTTATACCCATAACAAGGGCTTCCACTTATCCAGTGTAACTAGTTTTTCTAAAAATTACATAACTGGTATTTAACTTAAAATAACTTTTATGGGATTTTTTTGTGTCATTTTGAGTCACAAATTCACTTTCTGACAACTTTTTTTCGTATTTTTCAGTTACTAGTGTCTTGATAATATCTTGAGTAATGAATATTTTACTGTAGATAATGGTAAAATGTTTTGCTCTTAAATTGCTTTAAAACAATCATAAATAGGAATGCAAATGAAAGAAAAGGATCGTGTAGCCAAGTTAGAGGCCTTTATTTGCACTGCAGTTTTCCCTCAACAAGTGAGCTGTAGCACGTAGGTCCTGTTCCCTCAGAATGGCTACTCATCTCATTTCATTTGAGCCTTTCTTAGCATGTGCATATCCCCGCACCAGAGTCCCTCTTCCTTGGGATTTGGGTATCGGAGAGTTGGGAATGCAATTTAGTTGGTATATGTTTTACTCTCTGCCCATTATGTTTGGTAGTTCAGACAGCTTTCTAGCAAGTTGTATACCACCAATACTAAAAAGTGGTTTTTAATTATATAAAGGCCCTAAACAGAATTTTAAAATCATAGCCTAAATGGTATTTAGTACTGGTATCTTAATACTGGAAATAGGTCTGACTAGAAAATGAACAGGGAGGCAGATGCTGTGGGCTCACTTGCTGGTTCTGTGTGAGGGAGATCAGTGTGAATTGTTACTTTGTGAAGAGGGAGCTTTTATGATGTGCATGTATGTATTATAAATCATTCTAACCTTTGCATTCTGCTTGCATTTAAAATGCTGCTTTTTGAAAGACCATGCTGTAATAACGGAGTATTTTTACCAGAGAATATCAGGTAAAATGAATTGGGATTTACCAGTGTCCTGAGAGAAGTGAGTTGCTGCGCTTTTTCAGAACAATGGTTAATTCTAAGATCTAAATGGCTCATGTTAGTAATGATTTATAATGATATACTTTATAGGTGGTGACATCCAGTAACTTCTACAAATGCTTTAAGAAAATCTGCTCACAGAATTCTTACTTGATGCAGTCTGCGTTTTTGTTTTATTTAGCACAGTGATGGTAGTACTAACAAGTAAACTCAGTTAAAAAAGAAAATTAAATTGGTGGTTTTCCTCAAGTTTTGAAGCATTTCCCTTTGAATTTTGCAGCTGACATGGGCTTTGCCCGATTATTTAATTCACCTCTGAAGCCTTTAGCAGACTTGGACCCAGTAGTTGTAACATTCTGGTATCGAGCTCCAGAGCTGCTTCTTGGAGCAAGGCATTATACCAAAGCTATTGGTAAGTAAAATGGATGAAAAAAGCATATTCTATGCTTTATGCAAAGTGTACCCAACTATTGAAGCATTGATAAATAGAACAACGGACAGTAGCTGAATTAAAAGTACATCATTAATTCTTGAAGAGGAATTTTGGTAAATGCTGTTAGAGGTTATACAAAATATGGATGCTTCTTTGAACTATTAGTGGAATCCCTATGGCTGTTAGTAGAATCCCTATGATGTGGCACAGTGCATTGATTTTATTGCAGAGGTTTTTACCTGGTGTAGTAAATACATGAACTAAGGAATCTAACAGAATGGAGAATGTATTGGTTGCACAGAAATTAACTGTGTATTGACCTCTCTCTGTCCTTATCAAGGCACAAGTGCAAACAGGAGTTGTTTGAAATAGTGAAATGTAATCAGTCACACAACAGGCTGAGCTGTGGTGCTGCATTAGATACACCCAGAATAACCCAAAGCCTCGCAGAGTACAGGTGCTGTGAGGTTGAGATTAGTTACATCAGTTTAATGCTGCATCCTCACCACTTAATTCATACCCGTCTCAATTTGAAGAGTTTTACCATGATGTTGTTAACTTTGCTCAACCAGTTGGATGCGAGGGATGGCAAAGAGCAGGAGTGGTTGTAGGTTCAGGGGAACAGCTGAGTAGAAATTTTTGCTTTTGCTCACTTACTGTCTGGCAACAATTTTTGGAGGATAAACTTTGCCTGCAGGGCCTCACTTACTTTGCCCAAACACTGAGATTGGGTGTCAGCAACATGTATTTTTTCTGCAACTTTAGATTCTTTTCTCAGACCCTGGCCATTATTTTTTTAAGGTCATATCAGTGTTTTTGTCAGGCATTGTAACATTTTTCACTTAAATGTATTTTCATTTACTTTTCTGTTGATACTGTATTTCTTTTATAGATTTATTTATATGTTCCTTTAAACTGCTTTTTATTGTACTTATGTATTCCTTTACTGCCATTTTCTTCTGCTTGCTGCATGTGAAACAGCATGGATGGCCATAGCATTTTGTACATGATTTTTTTCCAGCATTGATAAAAGCTGACTGTAAACAAGCACTGAGCAATGGGGTTATGCTCTCTGCATCATTTCCTTTTGTCCTTGTTCATGACCTTTTTGTTCTTTCAAGGTTCAGTGTAGCATTACTTTATTTAAAAATTGTATTTTATACACTGGAAAAAAAGCCAGAAGACAACTGGGAAAACTCAGGCAGTCTGGTTTTGCAGACTAGGAAACAATGGTTTACAAATGAAAGGAGTTTGGAATTTTTGCAGGTTTATTTTTTTCCAGTTTTTCACAGTGTATCAAAAAAGGGGGTAAGGTATGTGGGCGTGGAGTGATTCTCTTGTAACTTCTTTCTGCAAAGTTTTATAGATAACATCTGGGTTATTCCAATATCACAATTGTTTTACTCTTTTTGTTTTGGATTACATAATACTTGTTAAACACAGTGGCTTATCAGATGGGCTATTTCTTGATTGGTCAGTATGACAGTGAATGGGCAAGACAGTAGTTGGCTTTTCTTCATTTGTATTTGATGTGTGGACAGTTACTAGAATAGTTTCCTTTATATATTTTTTCTTCAGAAAATTAATTTTTGCACGAATAAATGGTAACTACACTTTAAAAGCACCATGAAATACTCTCAGCTCCTGTGTAGTTACTGAATTGTGTCCATCTATCCATAGCTAAAAGAGAAAGTTGACAAAGTGTTGTGTTTCTGCAATAGGAACTTGAAATTTTCAATGCCAGGTACCTCATCTCTGATAAGCTAACATTCGTTGGAACCAAGATGCGTTTGGAAATACTGATTTGATTTTTTAAATTTTGTTTCTATTCTCCTTTTTTGAAGATATTTGGGCCATAGGGTGTATATTTGCAGAGCTGCTAACGTCAGAGCCAATATTCCATTGTCGACAAGAAGATATCAAAACTAGTAATCCTTATCATCATGACCAGCTGGACAGAATATTCAATGTAATGGGATTTCCTGCAGGTACATACTGTATATTTTTCTTATCATTGCTTTTCAAAGAAATATATCTGTACAGCTTTCTTTGCATGGGAAGGTGGCAGCTGATCAAGGCAACAAAGCTGTTCAAACATAGTCTTTATTTCATGAGTTTTAAATCCAGGTATATTAGGTATTTTTTCAATTATTAATGATAGGATTATCTTTGCATATACATTTATCAATGATTTAGTATTTTATAAGATTGTGTTTACTGGTGAATAATTAAAAATCAGAAGGAATAGTTTTGCGTTTCTTCAGTACTGATTGTAGTTTTGGGAGGCGATGATTGTATGTAACCAAGAAGAACTCAATACCTTTAGTGACTATTATGCAGATGTTCATTTAACTCATGACAAATTAAATGCTTTTGGAAGTAGGAGAGGGAATGAGGCCTCACCTGGAGTAGTGTGTCCTGTTCTGGAGCCTGCAGCATAAGAAGGACATTGATCTGTTGGAGTAGGTCCAGAGGAGGGCCACAAAGATGATCAAAGGGCTGGAGCACCTCCCTTATGAAGGAGTTGGGGTTGTTCAGCCTGGAGAAGAGAAGGCTCAGGTGGGACCTCATAGTAGCTTATCAATACCTGAAGCGGGCTACAGATAGATAAGGGTAGGACTTCTTAATAAGTTATATGATGGAAGGAGTAGGAATAGCAGATATAAATTGGAAAAGGGGAGATTCAGGCTAGATGTAAGAAAGAAATTCTTTACACGGAGGGTAGTGAAGTTACTGGAACAGGTTGCCCAGATATGTTGTGGATGCCTCCTCTCTGGAGGTGTTGAAGGTCAGGCTGAACAAGGCACTGAACAGCCTGTTGTAGTGGGAGGTGTCCCTGCCTATGGCAGGGGGGTTGGAACTCTATGATGTTTTAGGTTGCTTCCAACCCAAACTATTCTGTGATTCCAAACTGGAAGAGAACAGGTTGCATGAACCAAAACATATTAAGGTGTTGTTATCACTAGTTGCATTTTCCCCTCATTGCTGGTCATATCTTGTTCTTTTCTACAGGCTGTCTCACATCTTTTCAGTTATTGTTTTTTCTTCTACTGTTCTCATGACTGCAGATGATAGAATAACAAATGGCTTATTTTTGCTTTTTTGTCACCTTTCTCCTCACTGCTGATGTTTCTTGCTTCTGTCCATTCACTGATTTTAACCTTCACTGTTCTTGTGGACTTTCTTCTTCCTATCACAAGGATTTTGTGGTCTTTATATGCTTATAGAATGTTGTTATTAAATTAGCTCCTATTTTTTTCCTTAGAGTTTCTCCCACTGATATGTATTGCATTGCTTTTATAGTGCTGTGTGAGATGTCTGGATTATTGCCAGTTTTTATATTTTCTTAGCCTCCCTTCTCCCCAGTTTTACTTTTAGCCTAGAATTTTACCCTTTTCTTATGCTTTTCTTCCTTTGGATTTTGCATTGCCTTTGTGTAGCTTACGTAAATGCATGACACTCTCATTGTTTTCTGATTAGTTTAAATAATCCTTTCTAGGGATTTGTGTACGTTTGGTTTTTAACATCTTTTGTTTCTTAATAGATACTGTTTTTCTTTGAATTGCACCAAACATTCGGCTTTTTAATTGACAGTTGCCATATTTGAAAGCTTCATGTGTCTTCATGTCAGGATAGGGAAAGAGTATCTTTCATTTAAATAATTCAATTATTGCCGGTTTGTTATACTCACATACTATCAGTAAGCTTAGTGTTCTGCAGTTGTGATTAGATAAAATCAGGGCTAAGGAAAGCCATTGTTTTATCTAGAGAACAAAAAAATTATTATTTTACAGATAAAGACTGGGAGGACATAAAAAAGATGCCTGAACATTCAACTTTAATGAAAGATTTCCGGAGAAACACGTAAGTCTGTTTTGAATTGAGGTTTCTTAAGAAAGCTTATTTTATTTCTTTCTCTTACCCTAATTTTCTTGTAGCTGAGGTTGTTTTCTGTGTAGATGCCAAACAGAGACTATGGAATGGTTGTGACTTAGATTGTGAACAAAGAAAAATAATGTAGATTAAAATGTTGAACTTGGGCTGTTGAGGTGGTGTGCATCAGAAGAGTTGTCATGGACTGACTGTAGATGGTAAGGTGGCAGGGGATGCCAGTAAGACACATGCAGCTCTGGAGATTGCTAGGCATAGTTTGCCCCAGATGATTCCAGATCTGTGATACTGGAAATTACTTTTCTGTGATATATTTCTGCATTAAAGGGATCTCAGAGCCTTATCCTGTTTCCAGCAAACAGTGGGTGTAATTGTCAGGTTTGATGTCTAAGGTAGCTTATGAAGGCTAAAGGAAAGAATACCTTTCATTTTTGCTGTCACATTGCCAGTGTCTAATACCTGCCCACCCTTCGTCTTGTTTCTGTGCTGAGGGATATGAGGCTGTGCTGTTCCTTATGTATGTGGTCTGCCAGCCTTTGGTATCCATTTAGAAATCTTATTTCTGAGCTCTTGTTCAGAACAGTTAATTCACAGAAGTTCTTGTTGCAACCTGTAATGGCAGGAAGGTGTTAAGATGGGCTTACTATTTATCTCCATGTTTAGAAGTGTACAGAATTGAACCATGTAGTAATAAAACTGCTAAATGCACTATAAATCCAAGTGATAATTTGCTGTCCACAGGTGGGTTAAAAGCGTGCTTTTCGTGTGGATGTGTTTTAGAAGTATGTGAGAGAGATGCAGTTCTGTTGTGTCTGAATGCTTTTTAAACAATCTCTGGTGTTGGTAGTTATGGGTTTTCCCTGCTTAGTGGATAAGCAATGAAGACTCAAGTGTTTTTGTTAGTGTTTGGTGTCTAGTGGGAAAGATTTGCAATGTCAGTGATTTGCATATTAGATGTGTCACTTTTTTTTTCTTTTCTAGGTATACCAACTGCAGCCTTATCAAATACATGGAAAAACATAAAGTTAAACCTGATAGTAAGGCATTCCACTTGGTAAGTTCCTGCACACATAAATCAAATAAATCCCTCATGTAAATTGCAGTTGCTCCAAGTGAGAGTTGAGCTGTTGTCAAGTGCACTGTGACTTGACTTTATTTTGTAAGTATCATACCTTAGTTTGTAAAAAAAGTTAGGACACTCTGCAGCCTGAGAATTGAAAAGCCTTTTTTATCTTCTCACATTGATAAAATGATTCTGTGAGTCATTCACCAAATTAAGGTCTGTACTGAGCCTATCAAAATTTATCACTCTTAAAGTCATGTTTGGTTTGTAATTACATTTGCAGTGTTACTGCAATTCTCAGCCATTTTGCTGCTGTCTTTGTACTTTTAATAGACCTGGATATCTCAGGGCCATGTGGATTTTATTCAAGTCAGTGGGAGTTGTACCTTCTCAAATGACCGAGCCCATGTGTTTTTAAGCAGACATCTTTTTTTCTGTTCAGTACTTTTTTTATCCACATGAATTTTGGAATTTACCCTTCAGCCAGAGCAGCTCTTAAGCAATATTCTTCTGTGGCACACTGCATGAGCAGTTTTTGAATGGGCATTTGCATGCAGTTGGGTTGTACTGTAACTGGTATAAAATAGAATGTATAATCAAGGTTCAGGTTAAAACCAAAATTATAATGAGCTGAATCAAGTATGAATGGCAACAATTTACCTGCCAGTTGTACACTTATGCATTATTTACTGTGAAATGTCTCTGTTCTCTAAGTTGGTGAAATGCTAGAGATGTTTGCATAAGCAAGGAAACTAGTCTTCTGTGATAGATAATCTGGATTTTTGATGGATTTTTATATCCAAGCACAATTGGAAGCTTGTTGAACAGTCTGTATGTTTGTATGTATTGCATAAAAACTTTATGCTGACATGTGAAGAACTGAAGTACTTAAAATTAATCCGGTTATTACTGCATAGCTGTTTATAACAGATTTTCAGCAATACACTTCTAGTTACTTACCAAGATGTTCTTCTGTTTTAATATGACAATATATACTTTAAAAGGGTATTTGATAAAGCATGTAGATACAACTCGTATTCCTGTCATAACTTACATAATATTTCAGATAAGTAAGTAATTAAACAAGCAAAAAATGGTGACCATGGAGTATCTGTTGAATGTGATACTTTGTGTTTGGCTATAAGGCCTCATCCTTGCAGATCTTTCTTTATCAGCCACTCTAGGTCAGTGTTCCATAAAGTTGTTCAGCTGTGTGCATCAGCACTTCTCTAACTTCATCTTTGAGAACAAATGTGCTGTTTGTCATATACAGATTTGACTTGAGACATGCTTGGAATCTATAGTTCTCAAACTTGTGTTGCTGTACCAAAATCCGCAAACAGCATCACAGCTGAGAAAACTCAGTTCTGACAATTCACATCAGTCACATTAGATTTTTGTCCTACATAGACAATCTGGGGTTAAAAATCTTTTTTCACGTGTCAACCTATATAATGTGGCTAATGACTTCATCTTCAGGTAGTGTGAGTGCATTTCCCTCCCCTCCATTCCTCAGTGTTTCTTTCACTCTCCAGTCTGCTGGTTAAACACCAAGTCAGTTATAGAAAAGTACAAAGGCTCTGCTGTCCGTCTTGGCAGTCTATAAATTATAAAGACCTACTCTGAATGAAGTAGCTTCTCTTATAAGCTGTGAAGTGTTCTGGCCAAACCAACCTGAAATTTCTCATCTGCTCGCCCAGTCTTCCAAGTTCAGAATCTGTTTTTAGAACAACGGAACTATAAACGATCACCTGAGAACTGCTTAGAACAGTTACTTCAGCATTCTCCCTTCTTCTGGCAGTAATAACTTTTTTGGATGTATTCAGCATGTTTGTTTCTATACAAAAAAGCAGTGGTTATGTTGAAGTGTGAAATCAAGGAACAGTGTTTCTTACCAGGGCACCACCACCCTTCTTTCTTGGTATCATCTTAGTACTGAACAAGAGAACCAGGAGGTGAGTTTGATCATGGACTCACTGACTGGACATGCTGCTCAACTGCTGCCTCACCCACTCACTCTGGTTTGGACATCTGTCCACCTTTCCTCGAGAAAACTGATAGCAAGAGAGCAAACTTCATGCAGTTTGGATGCTGTCAGTCAGTGTTACACAAGCTGAGAAGTTGGAATATCTACCAGTGTAGTTGTAGGCATGTTCTTTTATGCCTCATATCAATATGGATTTTGAGGGAAGTACTGTGAAGTTCATAGTTAAATTAACTCTAGCAAAATCTTCTCAGTTTCTTGCTCTCTGTCAAAATATTTCAATGAAAATCAGTTTATGTTAAAAACCCCTGCTCTTTCCAAAGTATTTCCTTAAAAGACTGTTCAGGTGCTGTCAAAATTGGAAGATGCCTTAGGTTTTCCAGTCTTCTGGTTTGGGTGAGGGAAAGCTGCACTGCAGATTAATCTCTTGGGCCTCTCTACCAGCCTGAAGAGGTTCATGAAGTCTTTTGGTACTGGTTCTTCCAGACATAGTCCAAGATCTTACTCCTCCACAAGATGTCTCACAGACCTCCTACAATCTGCATCAGAACAGATTAAAAAACTATTTACATGTACTATTGTAATATATGCCAGAAATAATAATTCCAGGACTAGTAAATACTAGATTAGTATTACTGCCAAAAATGAAATGTGTTCATTTCCTAACTTGAATTAACCACATTTTTTCCCCTCTTTACTGACATTTATGCACGTGTCCCTTTTCACATGCAGAGCTGATGCATTGAAATGAGGCAGCTCTGGCTCCTTCCTGCTTTTGCTTCCTCCTTTCTGCTTTTACTTTCCTAATTTTTTTCCTACTTACTTGTTTATGCTCAAGAAAATGGGTACACAGCTGCTGCCCCTCCTTAATTGAGTGATGCTTCATCTTCCATTTGGTTACTATGGTCCATATCAGCTGTAGTGATTGCCCCATTCATTGCTGATCTATAAAGTTTACTGTGTTTTTATTACATCACTCAGCCAAGTGGTCTTTTAATTGAACATTTTTTAAAATAGAAAACATTTGTAATAATAGTGGAAGATTCAGTTCCATGCTGGCTCCTGAACAAGGGGAGTTTTTATTCCCTGTGTGATAATGGTTGCACAATCATTAAACTTTTCTTGTCATTTCTGTTTTCTTTTGATGACTGTGACCAAATTTGCTTACATTTTGTCAGCATGTGAGGGACAGCTTTGTAGCAGTTGCCAGAAATTACGCCAGAATTTTGCAATGTTTTTTGTCTGTGGTGTTTTTCAGCATCTTGGCAATTCTTTCTCTTTTGCCGCCTTCTTTTCTGGCTCCTGGGATTGCTTTTTTAGCTGAGAGAACAAGAGTTGTTCTGTTCAAACTGATATTCTACAAAGGATACATGCAGACTCAGAGAGTTGAAATAACTTCCTCTGAGTCCTTGACGATGTGAAAAACAAAACTGAATTGATGGTGGTAATATTTATTATGGTCTTAACTGTGCCATTAAAACAGAAGCCTGAGGAGAAAAACTGCACTTTCTAACTTTAGCAATCTGCATTGTGGTTGTCTATGCTCACTTAATAGTTAGTGAAAGGAGGTGGCTACTTCAGGAGGTGGTCACGACATTGGATCCTTATAAAAAGTTAATTTTATCTCATAAACAGTATGAATAGCTAATGTAAAATTTCTATTTTTTGCGTTTGTAGTGTCTGCGTATCTTGTTAGATCCATGATTTTAAAAAATCTAAGGTTGAATTTGGAGCATTTCTTTTAAAGATTGTTATCTTTGACAATACGACATGGTGTGGTTTTGCCTTGGACGCTGTTTTCTGTGATGACTCTGTTTTCTTTTTCCTCTCAGTGTCTGAAGATTCTCATTCTGCCCCTATATGTTGCTTGTCCATCCCAGACATACTTCTGTCCCATCCACAAGCTTGCTAGGTGGAAGGGAGGTATTTGCACATGCACCAGACCTTAATGCTGTGCTGAATTTAGACTTCATGTCTGTGTCCTGGGTTAGGCCCATGATCTAGTTGATGATGTTCCTGCTTATTGCAGGAAGGGGTTGCATTAGATGACCTTTGAAGGTCCCAACCCAAACTATTCTGTGACTAAAGCTGCTGGTAAGTCATGGAAACTCTTTGAATGTTTTTGTTAGAACATTTTTGACTAGAACTAACTGTGTGTCCTAGACTTTGCAAGTAAAAATAGGTGGGGTTTGGTGGAAAATGAAGTTACAATTAAGAGAGAAGAATGTGTTTATTCCATTTATGATTGGGGTTTTGGGTTCAGACACATTTGTATCAGCTTGTCTTTCAGGAATAATACAGTGAAGTTTCAGTAAAACATTTTTGGTAATGCAGAGCATTCTATCTTTTATTTTTACAGCTTCAGAAATTACTCACTATGGATCCAATAAAGAGAATTACCTCAGAACAGGCTATGCAGGATCCCTATTTCTTAGAAGATCCTCTTCCAACATCTGAGTAAGTGGTCAGATTGTTAACCTCTCAGTGCACTCAGAGATGCTTTAGAAACACATACTTCCTCTCTTCTATAAATATGTTTGTGTCTATTGAGCTAAGTACTTACTCTCGAAGAACCAGAGAAAACTATAACCACTAAAATGCCTCTTGTGGTTTTTAAAATTAAGTAGCATTCTTATTAATCTCTTGCTTTATGGAACTTTGAGCCTATTAGTCACAGCACTAATCTTGTTACTCACTGACAGGTTGATTATGCATGCTACAGATCTTTGTAGACAACTGCTAAGTGCCCGCAGGTCCACTTCTCTGCTCCAAAATGCCATATGACACTCTCCAATTAGCTTACATTTTTCTGTCTTAGCCTTTGTTGTAAATTCAGTGGGTGGGGGAAGTCAATTCTTTTTCTCTGTGCTGTCATCCTTAACAACTTAAACCTATTTTCCAGAGTCACTCCTCTTTTGTTTGTGCAGGGTGGTATACAAAAGGAATAAATTTAGGGACAATGAATGATTTAATTAAAAATTAATCCCCCCCTCCCAAAAGGCTAGCCTGAGAGCATGATTGTACACCTTTTTAGTACATCCTATGTATGACTGTCTACCATTATCTAGGGAAGAATTTATAAAATATGGTATGTATATTTATGAGTTTTTAATGAAAAACTATATTATTTCACTAAAACCTACTGGATTATTTATAACAGCTTCTGACCTGTCTCTGTGATTTAGCGTTGTTATGTGAATGATTTGCAGAAACTGCCCTTAGGTTGGCATTTTTATGTGAATACACAATGAGTAATGCTAACAGGTGTACAGAGACTTTATTATAACTACATTCTTCTGATTAAGGGCAGGTAAATATTAGCTTGCACTAGCAGTGACAAATTCATGTGGACCATGAGCTATGTATTGACAGATCAAATTTCTAGTTATTTTATAACTTTGTTTCAGACAGATTCAGTAGTAGTGGAGTTTCCAGGTCTATTTTTAGTTAGGTCTAAGACTGTAGCTGGAAGAACATAGTTCTTTGTGTCCTTGCAGTTATCTAAAGGTGGTATGTACCTTTCCAGCCACCAAATACCAGAAGTCATGAAAACTGTGTGGAGTTTGAATGTATAAAAGCAATGAAGATTAAAAATAAATGTGAACAGGTTTACTAAGTTTTATATATGATGAAAGTAAGATGGGGAAAACTTCTCCATTAGTTACAGGTAGTGGGCTTAGACAACTTGAAGGTAGCATGGTGAAATATGAATCTTACAGGTCTCTCTTCTTCTAATATAGTGATAAATAGACCTTTTTTGGGGGGCAGTGTTTTTGCAGGTTGTCAAATCCCTTACCCAAAACGAGAATTTTTAACAGAAGAAGAACCAGATGATAAAGGAGACAAAGTAAGTACTAGAAGAACAGTATCATCATGCTTCACTGGCTTTCACACTATTTCCTGGTTTTATGTTATTTTGCATACTGCTTTTGAGTTGAATTTTTTCTTTGTGTTTAAACAATTGAGAAGAACCAGCAGCAGCAGCAGGGCAATAACCATACTAATGGAACTGGTCATCCAGGGAACCAAGACAACAGTCACACACAGGGACCCCCACTGAAAAAAGTGAGAGTTGTTCCTCCTACCACTACCTCAGGTGGACTTATTATGACCTCAGACTATCAGGTATTTATTTTATTTGTATATTGCTTATTTGATTCTTGTGTTTACAGCAGTGTTTTTTTAAGTTAAAAAGTAATTTTGTGGATGTTACTGTATTAACTGGTGGGTTTCAACATCTTTCAGATGTTTTTTTCTGATGCTCTTAGTTGATGGTTTGCTTGTAAACTGATATGCTAACACTTTTCAGATTAACAGAGAGAAAAGTAGAATCAGAGATTATTACAGTGAGTAATGTTTTACCCTCATGTTATAGGATAGTGATAGTGGACCAGGAACCTATTGTTATGTGCTTTGTATCACCTAAAAATAGTGTTCCTTATCTGAACAAGCCCGTAATAGTAGAAGACAAAAGATAACGCAATAAATAAGCCATGAAACAAGAATCTGAACAAGGGGTTTAATTGGACTAAGAGATTGGAAAGCAGTATTTTGGATGACAAACAGAATAACTTGACATAGTGATGTCATAATCTCCATTTGGAAGACCAAGGGTGGTTCCAGATGAAGTAAGTCCAGTATTACAGAACTGAAGAGATGGGTGAGGGGCTGGCAATCAATGAATGAGGAAGGAGTGTAGGAAAAAAGCTTGAGGGAAACTTGAAAACTGTGTTCATCCCTTCCTGCATTTGAGCTTGTAGTGAGAAATTAGGAAATTAGAACAGTTAGGAGGAGGAGAATATCTAAGAGTCATCCCAGGAAATGATACCTGAATTTGTGGATTTGTACAAAATTACTTCCAGAGACTGGGGAGAATACAGTAAAGGACAGAACCTTCAGTAAATGCAAGTTAAGAAATTTCAATAGAGGACCAAGGAAGACAGTCCAAATCATGTGTATAGGAGTGGTTAGATTTTGGAAACCTATAGAACAGAAGATCTCAATATGTAAAATTGTTATCCTGCAGGAGCTGATAGATTGGTTCACATGGAGTGCATAGTGCAAAAGGTCAACTGGAAGAGAGTCTTAGAATCAAAAGATGGGAGAATCAGAAATTGTTAGTGGTGTTTTCAGTTAATATATAGATGAAGAAGGATAGTCTGTCTTCAAATTACTTCTCCAGTATATGAAACCTACTTCTTTAAACTTATATTCTGTAGCAAAAGCTAAGGAGAGTTAAAGAAATGCTATAAATAAAACTGCTGTTGCTCTTCTCAGCTTGATACTATTTCTCCATAAACACCAATGATTTTGAAATCTTTCATCTTGAAGTTCATTCTTGAGAGTAGCAGCTGCCCTCAAAGGCTGCCTGGGGGCATTATCCTCATCTTTGTATAGATCTGTATATTTCCAGGACAGAGCAAATCTTAAGAGTACCAAAACTGGAAACCACCACCATTTTCTGAGAGCACTGATGCAAGATCCCTTCATATAGTCCTCAGATGCCTTTGCTCAGCTAATCCCAAGGCATCAATAGTATATCAGTTTTCAAGTTATTGTTCTTGAACAATAAAGATTTTTAGAGCTCCTCGAGGTTAAGGTCAGCCTTAACTGCTGTGCTGTAGGGTGCCTCTAAGTATAAACATTGTCTTTTAGTTGAGTTATGCATCACAGAGGATTCCTTTACAGGAATTCTTCCCATTCAGTTTGCAAGTTGCAAAGTGGATTGCATGCAAAAGTAGTAGGTATTTTTAAGAAGGCAAATCTAACTTTCTTTTAGCCTTCCCCTCATGTTGAGTCACATATCTGGGGACACTGATGCAGAGGTTGCATGGACTGTGTCAGGTTGCCTCATTTACGTGTCCTAATAACATGGTCTTCACCTCATTTTGCTACTGCAGCTTAGCAGTTTGAACAAACTTTGGCTTCCGCTTTTGCGAACAAGAGCTGAATCAGAAGACTCACAATGCTTTGGTGTGGGAGTCGATGTTGTTTTCTTTTCAGCTCACATTCATCAAAACTTTCATAGTCTCGGATATCTATCCCACAGTTGCAGCTGAAGGTAGCCCTTGTCAACAAGTGTCATTTCAATATACATTTGCCTTGAGACAGTGATAACTGCTACTTCACTATTTCAGTAGCTCTTATCAGCAAGTTGACTGCTCCTGACTAGTCTTTTTGCCCTCCTTAGGAGGCAAAACACCTGTTTGTTTTTATTAAAAAAAGAAACCACCACCATTCAACAAAGCATCTCTCTTCCAGCCTTGAAAGAAGGCATGCAGTGGGTAGATTTGTTCTGATTAAGCTATCTGGAAAACATGGTAATCAAAGGGAAAGAAGGCCTGAACTTGCTGGCACTAAAACAAAAGCAGTTGAGTTGGTGGTTTCAAGTCTCCCTGAAAAGAATTCCTCGCTTTTTTTTTTTTTTTTTGCTTCTGATCCTGCAACTTGAGGAGACAGTAAACACACATTACAATGCAGACCTCTGTTTCAATCAAACACCTGTTCCTTTGTTCCTCATTTAATTTGCTCAAATTACCCATGTAAAGCTTGTGAAGAAGGATTGCCATCTCCTGGGCAAGACTCACTACAGGCAGCTTTTCCAGCCCATCAGAAGTCAAATTACTCTCTGAGGAGCAAGTTGACCTTGTATCCTTTTTCTGCCCTTGGTAAAAACAGCAGACACACAGACTTCCTTGCCTCTCATTTAAGTCTGGAATGTGACAGTTATAAGGGCAATGTGTCTAAATAGGCTAGAGCAATTCCTCTACTCAGATTTGGCTTCTATAAAGCCTCTGGGTGCTTAGTGGTCTTTAGAAAGGACTGGATATTTACATTCATTCTTAAAAGCCATTTGTTGTTCCAAGTGTCATGAAATAATCTTTTTATTTTTTTTCATCACCTCCATCTAAAGTAAGATCAGGTTTAGAAGTCAGGTAACAGAAAATGTTCACAACTGACATGAATGGTCAGTTTTTGAATGTTTAAACTTGTGATGGTTTCCTATGTACAGGAGCCAGGCTTGGGCAAAAAAGAATATTCAGGGATTTTTATCTTTGAAGTTTATCCTGTATTTGTTACATGGGAAAGGGTGCCATGGAGCTGTGATGCTTCTGAGTGACTTAATCCATCTCTCAAATGTCACAGCAGCTCATCAGTCACTGAGTCAATGGGGCAGTTCAGCAGTACTGGTTTGTTGGCACTGGCATTAGGTGCTGATCCAACTTCTATTCTCATTTATGCTGTACCCCACTAGAGAATTAGCTCAGCTTTGTGAGCCATCTTGACATCTCTGGTTTGCCTTTTCATTTGTGCCATCAACTCAGCATCCTGATTATAGTTTCCCATCTAAATGCTGAATGGCAGGAAAACATGGAGGTATTATTTATTATTTTATATCCCAACTTAAAAAGTATTTTAATACTTTTCCAGGATGAGTTGCTCACCATAGTTTTGTGTATTCAGGTGTCAGTAGCAATACGCTATTCCTGGAATATTTGTCTTTAAAAAGTTAACAGACCTGTACTAGAAGGAGTTTTTGCTTAAAAAAAATCTTATACCTCTAGTGATATCAAGAGTTCAGAAGTTACACAGCGGTTTCTAAGCGCTGCAAAATTTGTGAGTGTTTAAAGCACAACATAAACATAAACCATAACAGTAATGTACTGTAGTTGTGTTAATTCAATGAAATGTTAAATCTGCTAAGAGGTCATATGCTGATATTGAAAACCTCACAATCTTTTTTTGCATTAGAACACATGGTGTGTAAATAACTGACATTAAGGTTTGCCCAGAGCTTCTTGCAATGATGAATGCTCTACTCTACAAATGATTGTAGAAATACTGGTTGAAAAGGGCCTTGAAACCACATAGCCCAGCCTCCCACTTGAAACAGGGCTGTTGCTAATGCTGATGCTAATAAGGTCCTTTATGACTTGGTTTAGCTGGATCTTAAAAACTTCAGTAGATGGACACTTCACAGCCTCTTTGGACAAATTCTTCTAGGTGCTGTACTAGTCTCTTAGTAGATGTTCTTCTTGTTTCATTTTCTTTTACTCCCCCCTCTGTTGTCCAACCTTAACTTCCCAAGCCACAATCTGTGGCCATTTCTCCTTGCAATAATATCTGGTTCCATCAAGAAGTGTGTGGCTGTTAGCTCTAAGTCTCTTTCAAGTATTTGTAAGGCTGCTGCTAGATGACACTGTAGCTTAAATAATCACAGTACTCGTCCTTTACACCTAGGTCACGCACAAGGGTGTCAGGCAACTTTGTATAAGAAAACCCGCAGAATAACACAGAGTGGCTCAGCAGCTGTAAGATGCACAGATTTTTCAGCCTCCCCCCCAACATACCTTCTTGGTAGGGGAAGGGAGCAAGTGGAGAAAGGGCTTTGCTGTGAGTGGTGTAGCCTTGTGTGAAGTGCAGGTTAACTGTAGCCAGTTGGAGGGCTGAATGTAGGTTTGACTATGGCGAGCGTGGATTCACAGGGGGGAGCTAGGATGGTTAGCTGAAGGGAGGTAGCTGTCACTGTCTAATGATGCTCATACCTGCACCTACTGTTGTCAGAGTAAACGGGAGAAGCCTAGAAGCACAGCTGCTTTGAAACTGTGCTTGGTACCCCTTGAAGAAACAAATCAATAAAGCAATAGGCGAAACTCCCTTGTGATGCACCTGTTACCAAAGCTTGAATTTCCTCTGCTCTTACCCCCTCTGCAGCGTTCCAACCCCCATGCTGCCTACCCCAACCCCGGACCAAGCACATCGCAGCCACAGAGCAGCATGGGGTACTCAACTACCTCCCAGCAGCCACCACAGTACTCACACCAGACGCACCGGTACTGAGCTGCACCCCAATAATGTCAATGCACTGTTGCTAATGCTGCAGGACCGGCCGCACAGCTGCCTGCCTGGAACCCGGCTTGGGCCACAAGAATGTACTGTACAACCACACCTCCAACCTGTCCCATCGCCACAATCCACCCCCTTCCACAGAGCGGAGTAGTGGCTCCCAAATCGTACCTGTTTTTGGGATTAGACTTGAAAATGAAAGTGCTAGCACAGTTTGTGTTGTGGATATGCTACTTCCATAGTTTACTTGACATGGTTCAGACTGACCGATGCATTTTTTTTCAGTGACAGTCTGTAGCAATTGAAGCTGTGAAATGTGCTAGGGGCAAGCATTTTTGTTGTCGTATGTGGTGAATTCTCTTGGTGTAACAACTTTTATCTGACCGATAGTACCCAGCATCTTTGAACTGGTACTTGAAGCATCCAGTATATGTTACCATGGCAAAAAAGCAAACTAACTGTGACTCCGATTGAGACAATTTTGATAGACGTTTATTTTATAGTGACTTTTGTGGGTTGGTTCATTTTCCACCTCGATCAATGTTTTATGACCGACACGATTGCTACAATGGGATTTTTTTAAAGAACATTAAAAGGTTTGCATTTTTTTTTCCCAGCAATTACACATGTCCCAAAGATTAATTTCCACCGTAAGTTTTTAGTTTTGTTTTTAAATCTATGACTTGACTGGTATTAAAGCTGCTATTTGATAGTAAAGTAAGTATGTTGTCATTGATATAAACATGTTTGGTTCAGCAAACAAACTAAAATGATTGTCATAGACAGTGTTTTATTTTTTTCCTGTTGGTGTTAATGATTTGTGAGCATGCTTTGAGATTAAAAAAGCATGAATGCTATTTCCTAAAATGGTGTGGCATCCATTCAGATATTTTGTCATGATTTTGGAGAACCAGCTTGGTGTAGTGGATTTTAAATTTTGTTCAGTTAATTATGTTTTTTTTTTTAAATGTTCGCACGTTTAGGGGTGCCATTCCTACAGCAAGAGGATCAAGGTGTTAGGAGAGCCTTAGAATTTATGAGGAAAAACTTACATACAATGTACTGTATCAAACTATTTTACATGAATGACACAAGTATTCTGAATAAAAAAAAATCAAACATTGTTAAAACAAGGTGTTATGTAATAAATTTATTTTTCATAAATCTGCATATGACCTTTTCCTGTATTTATTTTTCCTCTAATGTCACCCTACTCCCCTGTGGTACATCTGCATGGCCTGTGTTCTGAGAAACAGTATCTGGCAAGAACTTTTCATGCAGGCATCCATTAACTGCTGAGAAAGATTTGGGCTTTTTTTAAATGGCAGAAAAAAATAGAATGTCTCCATAAAATGTCATTCCCCCTGTAGCGTACTTGTAGCTGATCAGCAGGAGATTCACTGGAGGTGGGTTTATCACTAGGTACATCTCAGAGATCAGACAGCTCCTTTTCATCTACAAAATCTCAAGATGTTCCTGTCTAAGTAGCTCTTTTAAGGTTTCCTGTAATTCATTCTTACCTTTGGATCTAATAGCACACTGTGATTTTATGACATAAATATATGCGATATATGCAGGATTTTTTTGTTTCCAAGTGCTTTATGTGGTACAGCTCTCAGCCAGTTTCAGCTGCACTTAGCTGCTGAAAGGGAGAAAAAGAGATACCAAAAAGGTAGCCAGCCTGAAATGCAAACCATGTTTGAGATGAAGATTAAATTATCTGAGTGGAGCAGAGGTTTAAGTTCTCAGGAGATTAAAAACTAGATTAAAATAATCCAAGAGTAGTTTATGCTACTTTTCTAATGGTGTGTCAAAACCTGGCTTTCCTCAGTTTCTGGAATAAAAATGAATATATAGGTAGGAATGCCTTAAATGGTTTCTTGTTTTTCAAATGAAAGCCTTTTTTTAACCTTTCCTTAATTTAGAATCAGGCTTTGAACTTGCCTATTTAGTAATCTCTATACTTCTACCGGGTGCTTGAATGGCAACAAGATTAACTTTCCTTTGGTTGAAGTAGAATCATAGAATCATAGAATCATAGAATAGTTAGGGTTGGAAGGGACCTTAAAGATCATCGAGTTCCAACCCCCCTGCCATAGGCAGGGACACCTCCCACTAGACCAGGCTGCCCAGTGCCCTGTCCAGCCTAGTCTTGAACACCTCCAGAGATGGGGCATCCACAACCTCCCTGGGCAACCTGTTCCAGTGCCTCACCACCCTCACTGTAAAGAATTTCTTCCTTATGTCTAGTCTAAATCTATCCCCCTCTAATTTATATCCATTGTTCCTAGTCCTACTGGCCTAGGATTTTATGCTTTCTAATTGATGTATATTCGTATTAATACATAATAGTTCATATTAGTGCGGACCTTATTTGATGCCAGTGTATTGTGATGTCTCCAGTGCTTTGTATTAGACTGGCTTTAATGTCATTTTCTGTAATGGAAATGTGTTCCAACTGGCGAAAGTGACTCATGCCATTATTTGGTGGTTGAATTAAATTTTCCTATTAAGAAGGCATTTGAAATGAAGATATAGCTTATCAACTAATTACAGTAAAAGTAAGTTATATTCTACACTTAATTCTAAGTAGTCTGCTATTCCATTTGCAGTAATCTCGTTCATTCTATGCCATTTTTAGTAGACGTATTGCAGATTACCTGAGATGCTAAAGGGAAGTCACATCTTAATATCTTTGTTCTGATGTGTCTGGGAGGAGGAATTTGAGGTTTTTCTATAACTACAGAAAAGTTTTTTCAGTTCTTTGTGTATTCTCTGATACCTTGAAAATGGGATATATTTCTGTTGCTCACAACAATTATAAATGATCTGCATCAAGTAAGTTTGAGGGGTTTTTTCTTTTTATAGAATTGCACAGGTTGGTAGGTACTGTCTAGATCATCAAGTCCAACTATCAACCGAACTGACAAAAAACATGCCTAAACCACATCTCTAAGCTCTGTGTCCTCCCATCTCTTAATTACCTCCAGCAATGGCTGTTCTGCCACTTCCCTGGACAGCCTCCCTCAGTGTTTAGTACTCTGTTCAAGAACTTTCACCAACAATTATCTGTGAGCCTGTTTTTGTTGCTCTGACTAAAGAACAAATTGTTTTCCTGGAGCAGGCTTGTAATATTGAAAATGGGCTACAAGCTGCTTTGCTGGTGGACCTGGCTGTGGCAGCTCTGAGTCTATCACACCTGAAAATAACCCTAATTTTTTAAAGAAGTAAATACATTTTGCAATGACTCTTTTGGAAGAGGGTTTCAGCAGCCTGAGGCTGGTTCTGCCCTGTCCTTTCCTGTGTTGGCCAGCTGATGGGCAGGCTTGTATTGAGCCAGGTTTTCTCGTGGCTTCCTTTCTTCCTCATTCTGAAGCCCCTGCTGAGCAGGGTCTTGTCTGTGTCTGGGATGATTCATCCCTAGGTGTCAAACTCCTCAGGCAGCCAGGGCAAGAGGTCTGAGCAGGAGGGGGTGGGTAAATGAATCATATCTCTCCCAAATTCCTTTTTACTTTGTGTGCAGTGCTTAATTTCAATGAGATTTCTTTTTCCAAGCTTTGTTGCCTCGGGGGAGATACTTAATGCACGTGCCCGGTATGTGCAGTTGCCTGTTTCAACAATGTGGCAGTCCTTGGCATCCCATTTGTGGGAGATGGGCTCCTCCAAAAGGAGGTGGAGCCATCAGCAGTGCAGGTCCCAAGTGTTTCCTCAGCTACTGTGTCTGTCGGAGCTTTGCACAAAGCTCTCTCCGCAATGTGGAGCAGCACATTTCTGTGAGACTGACCATTGGGATGTTATTTTATAGGAAGGTGGTGTCTGTTTGACTCTTATTTGCCAAGTGAAACAAGTAGGTGACCACAAAGCATGAATAAAGCACATGGGAGTCATACATGTCATGTGAAATGGCCTCAAGCTGCTCCTGTAATTTTCACCTTCTCTTAAGCCTGTTCAGACCCCAGCAGAGGTGACTTTTAGTGAGAACAAGGGTTGGAGTCATTCACAAGCAAAATTTTTCTGTGAAGAAATAACTGGCTGTTCCCCAGCATCCATCCATTTCTTTCTGAAATTGTTATTCAACCAAAAAGCATCTCCTTGTTGTACTTTCTCTAAGCCCCTCCTGGCTGCTCTAAATGGCAAGCTGCAATCTCTGCCTTTCATGTTTGGTGGCTGTTGATGATTTTATGGGCAAGGGTCAGCAGTTTGACTGCCACCCAGTGGGATAATGGCAGTGAGATGGAGCCTGCAGGATCTCATATTGGTTGTTGTGTTATCAGAAAGGAAAGGCAGATTATTTCCTGGAGCCAATGGTAAAGTTGTGGACTAAATGTTATTGCCTTTATAAATTGAGCCTATTTTCTGCAGAAGGACTGAGTGATGTGGTGTCCCTGTGAGCTCTTGTAGTTATAGCCCCGCATAGAGCAGGTATTTTGCTGGGTAGCACCATGTCTCAGCATCTGCCTTGAGGCTGAGTGGTGACAGTGCTTCAGGATGCTGGTTTTAAGTCAGTTTAATAGATGGTGTTCCTTGAGACCAAGGTAGATGACATTAATTCAATGTAATTTGCTTGTCACAGCTTGGGATAAAGACTGATTTATGAAAAAATATGTCAGATATCTGTGTGATGGGATGTACAAATTGTGTTCTAGCAGTAGGAGAGGTAAAGAAAAAGGTGCTTACCCTCTGAAAGCAAACAGAAGCAAAGTTGCTTCATCAACCAGGGCTCTTCCAGTAAGTTCTCCTTTGAGGAACTGAACAATGGCAGAAGGCAGTTATCTCCAGAGGACTGTCTTTAGTTAAAGGATCCTGTGCTGTAGAACTTAGCACCAGTGCTAATGTTAATGGTATCATTGCCCTGAGATTACATGGATCAGCTCCAGCCCAGAGTAGCAATTTGGACCCCAAGGTATTGAAATGCACATTTCAGCTTGGTGCAATAAAGGTGTCATTCCTTGGTTCTCACATTGAGCTTAGCTGTCCCTTTGCATTTCTGGTCCCACTTAGGTGGACTGGATGGCCCATTCAAGCCAGGGGAGGTGGAGAAAGGGCTAGCATGAGAAACATTTATTTAAGCAGTGCAGCATATCTTGGCACATGCCCACAGAAGCACTAAGGACAGCCTTTATAGCACCTGCTTCTTCAGAAGTTTCTGTTTCCTCAGCCTGAAATGTGAGGAAGTTGCTGTATGCTCAAGGCAAGCCCACACTTAGTATTTGTGAGAGCTTTGGATTTGTATAAGGTCATGTTCACAGTGTCTGAGGGGCATCAGTGTTTTTACCAGCCCACCAGCTAGCTAGGAAATGCAGCCGGGTGATGGAGGAAGGGCGGGAGATGAGGGAGGGATTTGTTTAAGCAAAGTGCTTACACAAGTGCAGAGATCTGAGTTGAAAAACTCTGGGGATATGCTTCCAGAAGGCATTATGTTTTTCCCAGAGGTGGTATTTGTGAAGGTGGAGAAGCGCTGACTTGCCTTGTGAGGTGTAAAAAACATTCCTGTTCTTTAATGGGAGCTCCTTCCCTCTCCAGGGTCTCTGTGCCAAAATCTAACTGCACCCTACATTTGTCATCCTGATTTTGCAGGGTCATCTTTCATATCCAGTTGCTGATCTTCACACAAGAAGCCACACAAGGAGGTACATAGAGCTATTGTTATTATTACATCTTAAAATGACAATTATTTTGCTGTTTATAGTGTTTCTCAAATTGACATAAGGATCTGTGAGGCTTCCTACATCAGCCAAGCTCTACCTTACCAAGTTCTTCCTGCTAACTGGGTAGGTAAGACAATAGAATAAGCCTTTAGGAAAAGGTGGTATCTGATGGGAGGACCAGAAATAATGGATGTAAATTGGAAGGGGGTAGATTCAGGCTTGACATAAGAAAGAAATTCTTTACAGTGAGGGTGGTGAAACACTGAAATAGGTTGCCCAGAGAGGTTGTGGACGCCCCCTCTCTGGAGGTGTTCAAGGCCAGGCTGGACAAGGCACTGAGCAACCTGATCTAGTGGGAGGGGTCCCTGCCTATGGCAGGGGGGTAGTAACTCGATGATCTTTAAGGTCCCTTCCAACCTGAACTATTCTGTGATTCTATGATTCTATGAGTGTGACATCCCAGCTCAGGAACTTAGAAATCCCTATATAAGCTCCTACTGTCGGTTCCACTACCACCAGCTGTGCAGATATGCAAGGTATCTATGCATTTGCATGCTGGACAAACCCAGCTGGTTTGAAAAATCCTGCCCCAGTTGCCTGGGAGGCTCTGTTGGGATTGTCCCATCAGGATTTCTGGGGCAGAGCAGCCTGAGCCTCCCCAGTGAGGGGCACTTGGTGCCTGGGGCTGACGAGCAGCTGCTTGAGCAGATCCCATCCAGCCCTGGGTGAGTGGGTGCAGGAGTGAGGCTGTCACTGGCAATCACACGCTTCTCCACCTCCCCGTGAGGCACAAGGCATGGCTGGTGGGATCTGAGTGGAGGAGGAAAAGCAGGAGCTGCAGAGAACAAGGTGCTGGTGAGTGATGGTGTGTGATGGCTGATCTGCAGCCTGGGGCTCAGCAGGACAGTGATGGCTTGAAACGCTGCGAGGACTAATGCAGAAAGGCCAATCTGCCAAAAAACCTCCTTTTTCATAGAATCATACAATGTGTTGAGTTGGAAGGGACATTCAAAGGCCATCTAGTCCAACCCCCCTGCAGTGAGCAGGGATACCCTGCACTAGATCAGGTTGCTCAGAGCCTCATCGAGCCTGGCCTTGAATGTCTCCAAGGATGGGGCCTCAACCACCTCTCTGGACAAAATATTCTAGTGCCTCACCACCCTCATGGTGAAGAACTTCTTCCTAATGTCTTAATCTAACCCTGCCCTGCTCTAGTTTAAAACCACTGCCCGCTGTCCTGTCACTACATGCCCCAGCAAACAGTCCCTCCCCTGCTTCCCTGTCAGCCCCTTTCAGGCACCAGTTGGCCACTATGGGAATCTTCCCATCTGAAAAGTGCTCAAAGGCCAATCAAATTGCCAAAGGGGGACTGAAGGAGGAGCTCACCAGATGTCTGCTTGGAGTTTGGTGTTTGTAGGCAGCTGAAATCATGCTCTCAGCCTCTCCACAGGGGTTTATTGCTGTGCTTTGACTGGAAAATTCTGACAAATGCAACATCCTCAATGAGTGTAGGGAGAGACACAGTCACTGGGGGAACTGGTGATACAGGCACCATTGTCAGATTTATAGGTTATAAGTCAATTTAAGGCATACCCAGAGATAAAAGAATCATAGAATGGTTTTGGTTAGAAGGGACATTTAAGATAATCTAGTTCTTCTAAACCCCCTGCCATAGGCAGGGACACCTCCCACTAGATCAGGTTGCTCAGTGCCTTGTCCAGCCTGGCCTTAAACACCTCCAGAGAGGGGGCATCCACAACCTCTCTGGGCAACCTGTTCCAGTGTTTCACCACCCTCACCATAAGGAATTTCTTTCTTATATGAGGTTTGAATCTTATGACTTGATTGTGAAAATTGTTATCTTTGAGAAAGGTAACTTACTTAAATAGTAATATTTAAACAGGTAGCTTATGCTCCTTGAGATTACACCTACACCTGTGTTGATCCTTGACCAACCTTGTGTAATCCTTAATAATGTAAGGAAGTAAAAAGTACTGATTATGCTAATTATTTTTACAATTGTAATTAATATCCAAGAGCTACATGAATATACCCATTCCTGAAAGGTTGCTCATCTTCGTGGTGATATATCAGAGCAGATACTGTGTATCTGTGTATTTCCCCCTCTTTCTTTGTATTTCAGTGAATTTTTTTATCTGAAAACAATTCAGAATTTGGCCTTACTGAAAATAATAGAAAATAGTAGGAATTAGTAAAACAGGATTCCCTGCAGTGATTTTGGTCTTTTCTCAGCAGGCTGAACAACAAGGTAAAAGCATCAGTTTACTTCTTTAATTGCAGGAGCAATGCCAGGGGCTACCAGTGGTTCCTGCTGAGTTCTGAACCTGGGCAGAAATGCACAAAATGGGAGGTGATTTGGAGTCAGCAGGTGCAGTTTTGGATCAGGATGTCCCAAATAACCTCTCAGGCTTCTAACTGAGGATGATTGCAAGAGGGAGAATAAATCCACCACAGCCCCAAGACCTGTGAAACCACAAGGTGGGGAGGGGAAAGAGATACAGAGATGCAATGTTGTCTGTGAAAAAAACAAGGTGGGTTATATAAATGGAGTGCCAGATTGAAAAGAGACTAAAGAAAAATGTAAAGCAGTGGTCAGGAAATGCACTGGAGATGCTGCAGAGTGGGTGAGGAGATTGCATGGTTTGGGGTTGGGCAGCACCAGGAGCTCCTATTCCCTCTGATGCTGGGAGATAAGCACACAGCCCTGTCCCAAAATGTCATCAACCTTTCCCAGCACTGCCTCTGCCCCAAATTGAGTTCAAACACCTCATGAAGACAAAGCCCATATCTCACACAGCTGAAGATTTGTGGAGGCAAAGCTGGTGCCTGTCAGGGGCAACTCAGTGGGTGACCCCAGGGAGGACACTGTCATTCTGGTGCCAGGGGCAGGTATCAGAAACCTGTGCTAACTCCCTGCAGTGCAAGACCACATGATGGCCCATGCTCACGTTGCTGTTAAATGCTGCAGCCCTTCAAAGAGAATCCTTTATGAGCAAAGGCAGCTCCATCTCCATCTCAAACTCTTACCCTTCAAGCCTCACACAGAGGATGTTATTTCAAATAAATATTTTAAGCAGTAAAGCTTCCTTCAGAGAGGGCTGATGCATTCCTGTCATGTTCCTTCTCATGGGGAGAAGCCCATGTTAGATAACTTTGATTATTCAGATGCTTGATATATAGTATCTGTCCTATGGAAAAAGGCCTCAGGGTGAAATGTGTTTAATAGAGAGAGGCTAATATGAGTGATTTATCTCATTTTGGTAAGTTCATGCCTGTAATTCAATAGCTGCATGAGCTACACTTAACAGTATTCAATAAAGATGATCTAAAGGAGATGTTCACGCAGGTAGAAGGATTCAAGAGCTGGAGGAAAGGATGTTATAAATAAGTGGGCTTGATGTAAACAGGGAGCTCAGGCAGAACCCTTCCCCGGGATGAATGTCTTGAGCATCATTAAACCAGTACAAATGGCTCTGTGAGCAGCAGAGATTTCTTCCTCTGAAGCTGTGAAAGAGACTTTCATTAAGGGAGAAAATGTCACCTCACGCCCTGGCCATGACCCGAATCCTGCAGCAGTCCTTTGCGAGCTGTCATCTCAGGCTGCAGCCCTGGCAGTGCGAGCTGGATCAGCTTGAAATAAGGTGGTGTTATGAAGGGCACAGGAAGGAGCCTTCACAGACAGGCAGAGGAAGGAGCTGTGACAGCTCACAGCTTCATTCTCTGCCTGCTTTGGAAAACCTTTAGACACAAAAGTGGGCACACAAAGCACTTCCTCACAGACAGCACCACGCAGAAAGTCTATGACAGCATGACAAGGAAATATGGTCTCTAAGTAGCCGTTTGGGAATGTAATTGCCATAATGGAATGTAAAATTTAAGTAAATAACACTGGCAGCTGAGTCACCCCATTGCAGACCTGAAGCACTTCTAAGTCAGATCTAAAAATATTTTGTGTGCTTCCAAGTTAGAGGCTGTATGGAGAAGAAAAGAGCACAGGAAAGAAAAGACATCACAGCATTGACAGCCACTGCACAAAGAGCTTTGGGATTTGGTGTGAGCATTGTCACCAGCTCAACTCTTGCAGTTGGCACATCTGTGTGGCAATCTGGCACTGTGGGTCCTGGTGGGCAGGTGGAGGTGCCAGCCTGGGCCACATATGGCCTCTGCACCAACAGGCAAGTGTGACAGACTGCCTCATAAAGCCAGAAAGTTTTACGCAATTAAATTATTTTAAGCCCATGGTGTCCTTCTTCAGGCCATGTGTGGGCCAGGCTACCATGGTTGTACTGACACCAGGGCACCCAGCAGCCCCATGGCATTACCATGACTTGCATCCATGATGGGGCAGAGATGGGCACAGGAGGTCAAAGGTATGGAGAGATTGTTACTACAGGAAAAAGATGAGGTTTTTCATCCCAGCTGAAGGAAGATGTGACGGAGGATGCCTGGGGGTGGCAAATAGGCCACTCACTGCCTCTTCCAGGTCAATGCCTTGGAGATACTAAGCGAGAGCAGGAGGCAGCAGCTTCAAACTGCTTTCACACATCATGTTACACGATGGAGCCCTGCCATGGGAGGCTGTCAGTGCTGGCCACAGCTTTCAAACAGAGCAGGAAAAAAGTAATGAAAGGAAACTTACTTAACTACTACTGCCTACAGAGATATAAACTCTGGCAGAGGAGATCCCTTGGCAGAGCTGGTGCTGCAATGGGTTCGCCCTGTCTTCACTCTCCTCCTATGGTATCTGCACTGGTAGAACAAGATGTGGAATCAGATGAACATTTGGTCTGACCAAAGGTGACCACTCCTATGTGACATGCACTCTCACATGGCTGAGGGCAGCTGCCTCTGATCCCACATGTGAAGGTCACCCTTCGGCTGCAGCCTGACAAACCCATGTGCAGAGAAACACACCAGTCTCATCCATCCCTTTGAGTCCTGCAGCACAGCAGCTCCTCAGGCACAGCTGGAGCCTTTTGATATGAGATGTATTTTTCATCGCCCTGACAGCCAAAGCCCCAAATCTTCAAAAACTGAAAAATCAGCACTAGAGAAAAATGAGTGAGAAGAGACACCATGCTGGCAGTGCTAAAGGAAGGGACAAGAGAAGGAAAGCTGCCACAGCCTCTGGGGCATCTGCTGCTGCTACCCTGGCTTCTGCTGCCAGCACCAGCAAGAGTGTGGGTATCACTGGAGGGAGTGTGAAGGGGCTTGGGAACTGCAGCAAGAGCTGTCAGGGGCAGAAAGGAGAGCAGCTGGAGGAGAGGGAAGATGTGAGCAGTGGGAGCCCCCAACCTGTGCAACCAACTGTGGTATGCTTGGTAACAGCTCCTCTTTCTTCCTTCTCTCCTTGGCATTATGTCACTGAAGTAAACAAACCAGGTCTCCTCAGCTCCAGTGGAGACACCAGTGTTTCTGGTGCTCACTGCCCTCTCAAAATCCCACCCAGTGCTGGAGGTGCAGAGGAAGCCATAAGTCTTGTTTCTGTTCCAATGCGTCACTGCAACAGATGAAACTGGCATAAAATGCCTGAACTGAGTCACAGCCAGATGCTCAGCTTATCTGGGATGGAGTTCTGGTGGAGACTGGAGCACTTGAAAGGATTTTTCCAAAGCTCATGGCACAAAGTTGTCAGTTCTTGTTTTTTTTCCTGCTGCTTTCAGAGGGTACTTTCCTTGCTGATGAGCTCATCTGTTTGTAAGGCTCTGCAAGAGCAGCCAAATTGCTCTCCCTGAGTGGGTGCCTGCACGCTCCCTGCACATCTCTTGATCCTCTCCAGGGTCAAAGGAGGAGATGCCTGGCCCTGTCATTCCACACCTCCCAGTCCAGTCAATCCAAGGAGCCAAGCAGCTCAGCAAGAACCCCAGACATCCTCAGGTCAGTGGGGTGAAAGTACACAATGTGGAGTTTCAAGCACCACAGCTGAATCCAAAGGAACATGTCTGTCTGAGCCCAGGACAGCCTCCAAAGGTTTCTTCAGGTCATTTTTTGTGCTGTTTGGAATGTTTTGGAAAGTAATTTTTTCTCAGCCGATTTAAACAAAGACTAGCACTGATATTTTTCCAGAAACTTTCCAAAGAGATTCTTGGACAAGGCTGTACAGGCCAGAAGGGTGTGCAGAGTCTTTCCAGAAGGTAGGTCACTGAGCATTTTTTTCCCCATTGCTTGTCATTCCCTTTGTTTGCTGGAATGTTCGTAGAACACCCTCCTAACTTTTGTCCCAGCTCCCTTTTTCATTTAAAATCCACAGAAATTTTACATATGACATCAAGCCCTGATCATTCTTTGGATACTTTGTTATTTTGCTCAGTGTGTGCACTGAAACTATTTTGCACTCTATCTACTCTCAACGGCAAAGCCCCAGTCTCCTGCACCAGCACAGCACAAAGCGAAGGAAAAACCTGGGGTAATACAAGGGATCAATAAAAATGGCAAATCTCTCTCTCTCTCAGCAGACCTGAATAAACCTACCTTTATAATATGCAGAATAATAAAATCCTTAATGCAAAGTGATTAAAAAGTTATGGTTCCCCCAGCAACCTGCACTTGGCTGTGTTGTATGCATGGTGGCACTGAGATGACTGCCTTTGATGGTAAATTTATGCCTTCATCTACCAGGATGCATTTGCAGCTGGATTGAGGTTGCCATGGGAATGGGAGGTCAGGTTTTGTGCTGGTGTGAACATGGAGAAACCAGCAGGTGTCCTGTCCTCCTGGGCTGAGGATGCCCCCTCTCTGGAGGTGTTCAAGACTAGGCTGGACAAGGTACTGGACAGCCTGGTCTAGTGAGAGGTGTCCCTGTCTATGGCAGGGGGGTTGGAACTCGATGATCTTTGAGGTCCCTTCCAACCCTAACTATTCTATGATTCTATGATTCTTCACCTGCCTGCTCCCAGCATGGTGGCTGAAAGCATCTCCCTGGCTTCCAGTTCAGCCCTGCACCCAGCACAGGTGGGTTTCAAACCCCTTTACCCCATCTTTCCTGAAGCTAGTGCTTGGGCTCCCACAGCACTTGTGCTTCCCACAGTGTGCCTTTATATTTAATTTACTGTCTTTTTTCAGTCTACAGCCCTTTCTTGGCATGCTGCTGCCAGGTTTCTTCATACTAAACCCTGAGTCAATCCTCTCACACATCTCACCCTCGCCTCCTTGCTTTTCTCTGTACACCATTACTGGGCACACAAGACGCCTTTAGATGAGCACTTAGCAAATCATTTATATAAAACATATTTCATGTTTATGCCCTGATTATTTTGGTCTTTCCAAAATTCCACACCCCTACTTGTTTGCTCAGGGTAGTTTGTGAAGAGCAGTGATCTCTAAGACAGCCAGACACCAGAGGGCATATCAAAATATCTGGCTTGGTTTCTTGCAGGAGAGATTTGTGAGGAATGCAGTTGAGGAGCCCTGTGGTGAGCAGAAAAACTCACTAGAAGAACAAGGGATGAATTCTGTGAAAGTAATTAGCCTTTAGGAGGTCTCAGCCAGGACAGATGAGCTCCATGTCACATTGAGATTTTAATCAAGACAGAGTGTCTTTTTCACAGGTTCACTCCTGCTTGGGCACAAATTGGTGGGCTGGATGCAGGAGCTCCTGGCTGCTGTTTTACGGCTGGTGATAGGCAGGAGGTCAGAGCAGCTGATGGTAATGGCCCCCCTGGCCTTCCAATTTATGACTCTATGAATTTCAAACTGTTTGTTCACCTGAAATGAAATGTCACCCAGTCAGAGACCAGAAGAACTGCCACACAGCTGCTGCCATGGCCCGGCTCAGCCGGTGCTGGAAGCGGTTTGCCACCAGCAGCTTCAGTCACTGCATTCCATTAAAGCCCACTTTGGAAGAGTCAGTCACACAGAGAAATCTTAATGATCCAAATGTTCCTTCCAGGTGGGACAGGGACTCCCTGTGACATTTGTACACTGAGAGCACAGGCTGGACATTGAATATGAACAAAGTACTTGGTGATTTTGACAAATTTGTCTACAGTTGTTTTCCCACCTCTCCATCACTGCTTTCTCTAGCAGTCTGCATCCTTCATGCTCTCTTCTGAAGCCTTCTTCCTTCTTTTTTCCATGTTAAATTACAACTTCAGAAGGACACGTCTAACTCTGCATGCTCTACCACAACTATCTCTATTCCATTTTCAACCCTTTATTACTCAGGTATTGTTATGCCAGAATAGCAAATTAATTCTCAGATTACTTTTGTTCTCTGCTTTCCCTATAATTTGAATGTGATTAGAGATGCTGACTGTTAAGCAAAGAGGCAAGAAGATAAGTGAGATATCCTGCCCAAACTCCTAGAGGGCAGTAGATGGTGAGGGGTCTTTCTTATGTGAGTTCTTCATCTTGTGGCATGGATATTCTACTGAGCAGGACTGATGAATTCCTTGAAAATAAGGGTCCAGGATTTAAAGACACCCATCTTCTGCTTTCTGCCCTGGTTTTGTGCTGATTAGTTTGTTGCTGGATCAAGGGATTCCACCTAGAGAGCAGCCCATCTAGGCAGTACAGCTTACCACATGCAGCACTAGAAGGAAAGTTCCAGAGCAGTTTGGAAGCGAATTGCTCCCTATCTGTTCCTGTGTCCACAGAAAGTTAGGCTGCTTTTCCTATGAACCCCATGAATTCATTCATGCCATTGCATGAGAAATGCAGCTTTAATTTTTGCAAGAAAAAAAAAGGAAATATTTAGGGAAAACTTGCAAATAGGAGACCTCCCATATATTGGAATGTCTTCTGTAATTTATTAACTTTATCGCTGGTTTGTTGAGCAAGGTCAGGGGCCTTCTCTCTGTAAGGATGCAACCCAAAAAAATGAACAGCATTGGAACACTGACATTTTTCAAGTTGAGAATGTGAAGGGATGAGCCAAAATATAAGCCCAGCTCCAACAACTTTCAGGTTTTCCCCTTCACTGCTTCTGAACTGCCACAAAGCGATTTAATCTGGGAGCAAAATTCACAGATGAGGACTGGGCATGGGAGAAGCCCATGAAATCCAACCCCAGACAACAGCAGCATTGTTTGGAAGCAGAAACAATCCCTGGATAACTCCCGGGTCCTGCCCCATTATTGCTCACCTGCCTAATGAGTGAACTGACCCAGGCTGCTCAACCTCCCGGTATCCTTCTCAGAGAGGACGGACTGCACGGCTCTGTATAGACATAGCCAGCCCTTCAAGGCAAAAGGCTGTTTCTGGATTTGACATGAAAAGTATCAGTTGAGAGCTCTGCCTCACTGGTTCCAGTTTTCAGCAGTCATGAGTGATCAACTCCACTGATTTCACTCACAAGGAACCTTGTTACCCTGCTCCTGCCCTCCTTTTCCTCCTCAAGGAGTTAAACTCTCTTCTAATTTTCAACCCACCCCCACTCTAGTCCACCTCGTTCTTGGGATGGTTTATCTGACGCGTTTTCTGCCTGTCCCCTCACCTACTCTCACAGGCAGGTGAGATGCCATCTCTTTACTATTGGAGCAGCAAATCCCGGGGAGCTCGAAGAGCACCCAACTGTAGTACGGGATTGCAACCATAAGAGGGAGATGATTCCCTGTGGATTTTCTGGGGCGCCGTCGCCCTGTCATGAGCAGTGGGTGCCACTGGAAAAGGTGGGGAACGATGGGCACAGAGGTTGGGCAAAGAAAAGAAGGGGACATCTCAGCATCTCTTCTCTCAGGAGCACAATGTTCTATCCGTGGTTGTTAGTGGATCTAGGAAAGGGTGCAAGGAGAATTTCAGGTATTCCAGAATGTCCCAATACTAAAAGAGCTGTAATTATGTTCAACCAGACTATTTTAAATAATAAAGCCAGTGTCAAATAGCCACAGAGGAAAAACCCAATGTTTTGTCACAGAACTGGCCTTTCTCCTCCAAGGGAAGAAAGATTTTTCTTAAGGTTTTAAGTGCAGACTTACATCTTTTGAACCATTCTTCTTGAATTTCAACAAAAGAATGGCAAAGAGATCAACCAAGAATACATACCAGTGCAGGTACCTTGCATTTTCACCTCTGGCTGTCTTGAACAATGGCACTATGCTCCTCAGTGTTCATTTCTGGGAGAGATCTGAACCCAGGGACAAGGTGTGAGACATTTTGAAATGTCTTTATTTAAGTGCTGAGCTATTTCCCATCTCCTCCTCCTCCTCTTCCCATCACACCTCTTTTTTTTTTCCTCTCTCTTTTCAAGCCTTGTCTCAGAAGGTTAAAGAGCAGAATTGCATCAACTGTCTTTTCTTCCAACCCACATCAATCTCCCAGGCTTCAGACTTTGTTTTTGCCAAGAATGTTTGAAGCTGGAAAGGGCTTGAACTCGGTCAAGTTCAGAAGTTTCTGCAATAGGCCAGAGAACAGACTGAAGTGTCCAACACAGTGTGGCCACTTCTGTGCTCTGGCATAAGCAGCAAATGTTTATAGCACAAAAATCACATTTGAGTTTACTGTTGCCTGCTTGGCTCAGCATGATATGCATGCACAGCTTCCCAAGCCACCAGGGACATGGCAGAGGGAATGAGAGCAACCAGCTACAAGAAGTGACAGCAGAAACTCCTCAGCATCTCTGCTGGACAAAGATCTGGGGCTGCCAGGCCTTTGTGGGGAACTAAAGGATGGTAGAGAAGGCCAATGGGCAGATAATAAGAAATAAAATCACCTGCTGGAATAAATCTTCCTGTCTGGTCTCCAGCAAGTACTCATGGATGGGACAGAGAGGCAGGTCTGTGATAGGTCTGGTTTTGCTCCCACATTCCTATCCTGAGATTGCAGTGTGCAGCAAGATACATGAGGGATGAGGCAAAGATAATGTTGTAGCTTTTCATTTCAACATCAAGCCCTGGTGGGAGACAGAAGGCTCCAATCTCCCAGTCCTCAGAGGATGTCACAGCGAAGTACAAAGCAGAGATCACTGAACCATAGTGGGTAGTATGTTTCTTGGGATAATGAAGACAAACAGATTTCTTCCAGGGGCTCCACATGACCTTGCAGCTCCTACGTGATGTAATGGAAGTGGCAGCAAGCCAGAGACAATGTGATGTCACTCACAGCACTTCACAACAGAAGAAAAACAGGAAATGACCAAGGCAGCAGGACAAGTGGAAATAACCAGCCTCAACTGTGACCTCATCTTTCTCTTTCCCCGAGGTAAAAGCAAAATAATTCAAATCTGTCCCGAGAGAGCCAAAATCTGTCCTGAGAGTTACAAATATTCACTGGGGTCATTGGCAATCACAAGTGGTGACCCCTCAGGAAAGGCAAGTAGTTCAGTATTCATTGATTTGTTGGCCAAGGGGGACTTCTTTACCATTTCTCCAGTGCTGCTTCATTTCCTCTGCTCTTGTATGAGCAGGAACAGAGCAGTTCCAGGAAAGGTCTCCAGAAGAACCACTCACCAGGCACAATATTAGATGGGACATCTGGAACAGCAGGAAAGAGTCTGTCAGTTTCATATTTTTTCTAAAGCAAGACAAAGGAATAGGAGCTGTAAGTGTATTTTGCCAAAAAGCCGTGACTCTGGGCAGGATCCTTCAGAGACTTTCAGAGAGCAGAAATTTACCAGGACACTCCCATGTCCTTTGCAGAACATGCTGTTAATTTGTTCCCTTCATCAAACTGCTCAACACATGGTTACCATCTCCCTGCAAGAATCTCATCAGGTCACAAGAAGTTTCTACTGGGAACAAATCAGGAAGGGAAGTGCCTAGATTTTCCAGGAAGGAGGATTTGTGAGCACTTATTCTCTAGAGCTTAAAGCCATCATCACCAAGACAACTCAACTTCTGTCTTTCTAGAGAAAGTGGCTGACTGTGCAGCCTGATGGACAGTTTCCCTAAAGCAGGACCTGCCTCAGCACCTAAGGCAGGTGCTAAGGTCCAGTTAGCACCTGCTTAAGCCAGAACTCCTTTGACACATAACAAAAAGCACTATTGCTTTTCCAAAGAGCAGGTGGCTCCTCTAAGCAAGACAAAGGAAAGCAAGATGGAAGGAAATAGCTCTAGAATGTAAAAAGCATTTTCAGGCTTCCTTGAAGGTACTCCTGTACTGCTACAGCCAGCACACTGGCTTCCCTTGGCTCCTCTGGGCAATGATGTTGAAGAGCAGGTCAAAGGATTTTGTAGTAACTGAACAACAGCCGTATCTGAAGGAGCCATAATTCATTTCTCCTGGAGTTCATGTTCACTTGTTTCACTGTAACAGCAAGTGTCTAACAAGTGACCATCATAATTATAGTATGCACTTTAGTTTGGCTTTGTGGAAATTAATGTCACACTCACCCTGATGTGAGACATATTCTCATCACCAACACCAAGCAAACACCCTATGACCTGAGATGATGCTGTTTTACCATACAGCTGTTCTGCTCTATGCATGTGCAGCCTCCGTAGCAAATGCCATGCAGAATTGCTCCCTATAAGGGAATTCAGACCAGTGATAGAAAAGTTTGTACTTCAATGTATTTGTAGACAAACCAAGAAGACTCTCTAGAGTCTGTTAAACTGCATTGTGTAATTTATAAGGCGACAATAGATAAGTGCTTTCCAAGTTTTCTTGGTGTTAGAGCCACAGATCACTGTAAATGCTTTGGTTAAGAAAAAGCTGTCTTTTTAGGGTTGCTGTCTGTTAATAACTCCTGCTACTGCACAAAATTGGGTGATCTAATTATGCATGCCTTTTGTTTGAAAGTTTATGTAACTACCAAGTCAGAGATTCTTTTCAGAGCATTTGAATGGTATCTCTTCAAGGGGTCAAGGGAGGAAATTTGAGATAATAAAGCAAAAAACAAAGGAAAATCATCTGCTTTCAAGTGCATCCAGGGGTTGCAGTAGCTTCAGTGTGATTTGGGAACTGAGAAACTTCTCAGTTGAAACTGATGCAGTAAAAGAGGCAAAGATACAGGAGGGAGCTTATGAATGGAAATAATAGGTGCTGCAGTGGCTGCTGATATTATCTTTGCAGAATTAGGACTTTATTCTTTCTGGTGCTTAAAGCTGGTGGGTTTTTTTTCTGGGGAAGTTATTCCGTGTATCTATTCACTTAAAGTTACAGCCTTGGTGATAGACAGGGCTTTCTTGTCCCCCTCTAGCTGCATCGAAGAGTATGACATATAGCCCATGGAGCCTCTTTCTTTACCTAACATAGTACTAAACACGTGAGTGCCTTGAAATTGTGGATGCAATATTCATAATCATAATCTCCTAGGTTGGAAGGGACCTTTCTTATCATTGAGTCCAACCATTAACAACAGTCTCTGACAAGACTCAAACCTGGATAGGGACTTGAAACCTTGACTCATGTTCAAAGTAAAAGCTGGGAGGGAATTTCACAGTAATCAACCAGCCCACAGAAACCACAGCAGCAAAACTTACCTGGGCACTCAGAGCCTGTGATTTTCCTCATAGCGTGTTACCCAGGGGAATACATACACATATACCAGAGAAATGCCAGCCGGCAAATCTACTGTGTCTTTTAAAGCCGTCCCAGAGAAATGGGGTGCAGTCAGATGGTGCTGCAGGAGCTCCCTGCTCTCTCCTTGCTTCCTGTCCACTGTCCCATTCTCCCCGAGGATGGTTGTCTCTGTCCTTCTCTCCCACAGGCTCTAGTGTCCCCCTGTACCCTCCCAGCACCCATTAACCCCACTGGGTCAGCAGGAAAGTATTCCCTGCTTCCTTTATTTATGAAGATTGACTTTAAAGCCTGGAAACCATGGAGAGCTGAGGCCTGGATGTCTGACCTATTTCGTAACGTCATTTTCAGACAAAGTGACCTAGAGATTTCACCCTGAGGTGTTAGCCAAAGCTGACCCATGTTTATTCAGCTGGGTTAATTCTCCTCCCCAGAGATGCTTTCTAGCCACAGCCCATTGATATTATTTAGGCTGCTGCATGCTATCAGAGAAAAACAAGACCTTCGGAAGCTCTGTGGTGCTGAATGTGACATTTGCTGGAGGGAGAAGGACAGAAACAAGGCAATATTTAAATGGACATCTGAGCTGCAACATATGCAGCAAACCACATGAGCTTCACAATTCTTTCCTCTGTGATGAATTACAGGTAAAGTATATAACAGCAATGTATTATGTTATCTCCTCTGGAGACCACAGGAAAATCAGTTTTCAGATATTTAGGGTGGGTTTTGTTTCCAGTTGCCTTAATACTCTCCTTGGCATTTGCCTTTATACTTATGACTCCAGTCCTAAGGACTATAATCCAGCTCTGTGCTGGGGAAGAAATCTCTGCTTCTGGACAGCAGAAGAGGACAAGATGATATGGGGATGGTCCCTTCAGCTCTTCTATGAGCAGAGATATGTTCTAGTTAAGAGAGTCTAAGCAAACAGACACATTGTATTGCAGGGCTGAGATGAAAATTGTATTTGTGCTTTGCTGGCAATTTAGTTTGCAATCTAAGAGAAGCCTGATCTTATAATTTGGTAAGTAAATGGGGTTTTGTCTTACTGGCAGTGTCTGTATTTACTCTAGAGGTGGGCTCAGATGAGGCTGGGAACATGAGGGTGAGGTGTTTATCTGAGGGTATCACAAACAAAGAGGAAAAATGTGAGGGAGCCTTCAGCCTGAGATACAGCTGTGTCCCTAAGGACTAACAAAATATCTGCAAAAGGCTGTTCTCGGGGATGATGTCTTTTAAGGCTGCATTCTGGTGGACCCCTGTCCTCAGTAAGCAGAAGCAACATCTTTCCAGGCCTCCCTTCTCTTCTAGGAACTACTAGATGAAATGCCTCTTGCTGTTAATAGCAAACTTGAAGTATCACCCTCACTAATCACATCATGCTGCAGTCACAGTCATGCTTCCACAAGTCAGCAGCCCTGTGAAGCAATGTCTTCCCAAACCTCTCCCTTGTGCAGCCCAAGCTCAAAAATGCTCCTGGTGGCATTCTGAGGATCAGACTGTGATTCACCAAGAATTCATGATAAACCCAAGAGCTGCTACCTCACATGGGAGACATAAATCACTGCTTGCTGCTCACCAGAAGGAGATCACATGTTGCCAGTCATGCAAAAATGGAAGTAAGGGCAGTATTTATTTGTGGTTTATGCATGGTTCATGCAGGTTCCATGATGACTCTTCATGTTCCCTGCTGCTACGCAGCTCTTTCCTTGCAGATTTGCAATAGCCAGAACATAATGGATAGATCTTGCTTTCCAAAATGCCTTATACCTTTGTGACTCTATGTGCCACAAATCCCTGAAAAATGCAGACATCATTCCCTAAAAAAAAAACAAAGTAAAAGTTTTATTTTAGGATATGTAAAAAATGCAAGAAGGATACTGAATTAAAAAGACCCCATAGAGGCCACTCCCTGCTTCTGCAACATTGCAATGAGATAAGGCCTGGGTAACACTTCTGCTAGATTTGCTCTTGACCAGTCACGCAGAAGTGACAGAGACTACAGATCTCTTTAAGAAGAAATCAGGAAGCATTTTCTGTCAGTAGATTTTGAAGCACTCTCACAAAGCATAGGCTTGTAGCCGTTTCCCTCTTTTGTGAAGCTGACCTTCTTGCCTTGGCAGAACAAGATGATAATTTATTTTGGAAAAAAAAAAATCAGACAAAAATTGCTCTGAAAATATGACTTTTTCTCAGCCAACATTATATGCATTTTTATTTAAAACTGTATGTGATGATTTATCCCCTAAAGTATTTGGTGAATTTTGTAATGTTGATTAACTATGCAGTACCTTCAAATTAGATGTATATTTACCATCATCAGGGGTCACATTAGCTTTATAAAACCTCACCAAAATTGTTCTTGAAAAATAAATCCAAATTTAAAAATGTGATAACAACTTGACTGCCCGGTCTAAGTTCATTCCACCTAAAGTAATTATCACATCACAAGCCTTTATTGACGTGGTGTTCAATTAAATACAGCTAGTGATGGGTATGAAAAAGGCAGATGATTTCTCTGGTTTCTGTTTTACTGACTGAAGCAGAATTCTGGTGGCCTCCCAGGAGCCCTGTTCCTTTTGATTTATATTACCAGAGCTAGAAAAACTTCTGCCTGCTGAACAGAAGCCATACTGAAGAGTACAACCCATTAGCTACCAGTTTAGATCTGTTCTCCATGAAGTAAATGAGTCACCTAGCCTCCATGGCTTCCCATTTCTTGTACTAAGACAAGAAGAAAGTAATGGGAGCTAAGACAGTGAAATATGGGCTGCAGTATAAAAGAAGTTTATAAATGCAGAGGGTAAAATCATATTTTCTGGTGAAATGGGAAGCAGGGCATTTCCACAACACAGGAAAATGTTGAGACACTGAATGTTATTTCCCTAGAGGAAGAGAGTATCCCTGTTGGGGAAAAGAAACAAGCTTACTAGAACACAGCAGAGGAAAAGCTTAACTATTTAAATATAACATGCCAGAGGACACATTGGTGCAATCCAGAGGTCCAGGAATAATCTGGGAGCCAAATACAGCATCACAGATCCTGAGCAATTCCATGTGGTCTGTGAATAACAGCTCTGCAGTGGAGCTGAGCACTCCACCTTCCTCAGGAGGCCCTTGGTGACACTAACTCATGTTTCTAGAAGGAATCATTGATGGCAATGCTCAACAAGACCAAAACCACAAATCAAAATACATTTGAAAAACCAAACAAAGCCCTTGAATTTCACAAATTCGAACCTCATTTGGAGTATCACAATTAGAAGCAGACGTCAGCCTTTAACCTAAAGAAACAGTAAAACCGCCTGCTTTGAATCCTGCCTGTGTGATCCCATCCAGCAAATCTCTGTGCACACCCCCATCCTTCCTGAGAGGTAAGAGATGATGCATATCTTGCCTGGAAAAGCAGTAAAGTGCAAATTCTTTAGCAGAGGAATGGACTATTGTTGGGTGTGGATACATTTTCACAGTCCTTTCAGAGCTGACACAGATTATAGACTCTCAGCTGAGCCTCAGATTGCTTTGGGTAAAGTCCATCCATTTAATCCAAATCAACTTCAGACAGTTTTAGCAGGAAACAGCTGAGAGATCTGGAACAGAAAAGTACCTTTTGAAATAATAAATTGCAGGTCTCTGTTTTGCCTGATGAAGTTATTTATATCATTACTTGAAAGATGGCATATAACAGGTTTGAGTCATCAGACAGATGAATTGTAAAATTACTGATCTAAGGACTAATTGCACTGAGAGTTTAGTATGTCAAATTTTATCAGACATATGGGGTTTATTTACTGTCTCATACAAACAAGAATGATTTTTCCTGGCACCACCCGCTCTTACCTTGTACTTACCACCAGGAGGGACTTAAAAAATAGCTGCAGTAATAAAATTTTAAATATTCCTGCTGTAATCTCTTGCTTGAGGGGCTAATGCTGCTCAACACAGAAGGCTTTGTAAAGTCTTGTGTGTAATGGAGGATGAGCAACAAGAACAGAATTGAAGGAACAACACCATTATCACAAATTGCAAACTTCTTCAGAGGGATGTTTGGCAGTAAATTATGGGCTGTCTGCAACTTCCTTTCTGCTGCTGTGATTTGTTTTCTATTAGAACATGCAACCTTAAATTAGAGGGCAGAGAGAAATGCAAAGGAAAAGCATACACATCATAAAGGCATATACCTTGTGCCTAGGGGAATGCTCTCCTGTCCCTAGCAACTCTCTTTTCCTCACTCAAATTCCTCTTAAATTGATTTTTCCTGAAAAGGATTTAGGTGCTAATCTGAAATATATTTTTAATGTATTCATAATTACACTTTTTCTTTTTTTAAAAGCAGCATAAAAGTCTATACAGCATCCTCTTCTCCAGGGATTGCTGCATCCCTCAGAGACTTATTCTTCCATTTCATTCACAAATATCCACTCCAGTGTGTCTGTAGTCAGCTTTTTTTTTTCTTGTTGGACTTTCAGAGGCATTCAATTCCCACCGGAGCTCGTGATATTGAATGAGTCTTGCAGGTAGCAGCTTTGGAAAGTCAGTAGGTTATCTCAACCATTATAGAAGGAAATGCTGGCATTTCATCTCCTAAATTCATCCTTTTTCAGCAGACATTTGGTACTTTCTGAGCAAATGCTGGAAGTGCTGAAACAGCTGGGGGAAAAGCAACTCCAAGTAGTCAGTAGAAGTGAGGGGTAGTTCAGCAAGGCTGTACTTCCATCTAGATGCTTTGAAACTCCAGGTCTCTGGCCTCATTTCTTGGTGATGCTGCACCTGCTTTAAATTGCTCTCCTCAGGCAAAATGACCTTAAAACCAGCAGAGTTAAGAGCTGACTCTGCCTCTGTGGGCAAAAAGCTTGTATAATGGATTCTACATGTCCAGCATTAGCTGGGGCTTTCTTCTGCTGTGTGTTAATAGAGAGCTGCAGCTCCATCACCACAGTGAAGAAACAAAGATTCTGGGGATTATTTCTCTTTTTTTTGGGACCTCGTTTCATCATACTCAGAAAAGCAGGGAGAACACATTAAATTCCCACCAACTCATAGCAGTTCTGTGCTATGTGTTTATCTGCACTCACTGCAGAGTCATGTGAAAGAATAATGTTTCTTAAGGGAATTAGAACTCCTTTATACTGAGGGGGCTATATAGGGCCTTGGTGAAGCTGCTGCTCTGGCTGAGTGACTGTAATGGATGCTCTGTGACTCGAAGCCTCTCTTTCCTACTCTTACTTACATTGCTCTGGGAGAGCGGTGAGAATGTTAGTGCCTTCAGGTGTCTGATGTGCGTAGCTGTTAACAGAGAGAGAAGCTTGTCTCAGATTGCCTCCATCCCCAAAGCATCAGGGATTTATAGAGTGTGTTAAGCTCAAAACCTTGTTATGGACAAACAGGAAACACGCCTTTAAATGTAGAGCCAAGAATGTACTGGTAGCATAACTGAAATCCAAACAGCCTAATAAAAGGATGCTTATTAATACAGATCTAATTACATAAGGAAATAAAGACAAAAAAGCAAAGCATACCACTATAGAAAAAACTTAAATTGTAACACCCACTCCTAGTGTCTGATCCTTTTCCCAGTGTTCTGCAGCTCCTTCAACTCTCCTTCTAAGTGCTCAGATTGATGGTTTCAGATCAGGGGGATGGAGAGGTGGGAGACATCAGCACCCTCGAGTCCCTCACCGGATGGATAATTTCTTCCCCTTACCTGTAGAAGATACTTCAGATCATTACTATAAGTGTACTAATTTGGTTCACACCTCGATTTGCCACTCTGCATGGCAACCAAATTTATGTATATGGTACATTTCACTCACATAAGATACTTGTTCTTTGCTCTGTTCACTACCCCTGAAACATGCTTTGTCCACCTCCCAGGTCTTAATTTTTTCAATTCAATTGTGGTGAGTTGTTTATAGCCCTGGACTCTGCCATGTTGCCCTCTGCCCCTTTTCTTATCATCCCACGTCTGTACGCCATGTTCTGTGTCCCAGCATTCAAGGCCCCAGCTTGCTTTCCTCTCCACCACCTCCCTGGATCAGGCATGAAGGTTTCACTCTGCGTCGAAGAGCGAGTTGTTGCTGCTGTCAATGTAAATGTTGAGGCTACAGAATGCAAAAATAAGCAAAAGGAAACCAAATCCAGCACAGCTGCACAGCCATTAGAGAAAAACCTTGCAGACACAACTAGCCAGGCTTAAAACAAAGCTCTGGATGGGTTAAGATGACTTCAGACAGAAAAAAAGTCAGATCTCCAGCCCTAGCAAATTTGGCACAGCAAATGACTTCCTGTTAGAAGCAGTGGCACTGCTGTGTTTACAGGGCTACAAAACGTTTAAGCCTCTCAGGAAAGCTTAGTGCTTGTGCCTCATTCTTCATCCTCAGCTTCATCATGCTTTGTGACAAAACAGCAAGCTCTTAACTCCTCAGCACGTGGACACTTGCTTTCTGCCACAATCTGTTGCCTCGAGCCTTACTGGAAAGGCAATTTCGCCCTCATTTCCTCGGCTGTTCCGCCTCTTCACACAGCTGGGCTCTGTGCTGCTGGCTCACCCGTGTCACCTTGCTTTGTCAGCCTCTGCTGCCTATAGGGACTCCAGATTCCCAAATTCTGTGCCGTGATTGCAGACATTTCCATTTGAACTGCATCCATAGACATCCCAAGACCAGGGTCCTCAGAGGGGCAAGCAAAGAAAAGAGCTCAGACCCCACTTGGAATAGAAAAATATCCCTCCTTTCTCTATTATATGGGATGTGGAGGACTGAGAGGAGGGACTACAACTTCAAAGTAGAAACATTCTTGCAGATTTTGGCTATGAAAAGCCAGGGAAGAAAATAAAAATGGTGTTGAACTACTCTGATATCAGTACTGTCATGCTGTGTCGACCTCTCCCCAGAAAAGCTGTTGGTCAGGACAAGCTGGGTGCACAAGCAGTTGTATCCTACATAGATATGCAATAGCAGCCAGCTATTAATTACATATTAATAAGGAAGAATCTTGTGGTTAGATACTGAGGAAACTGGGAAATTATTATATTATAAAAAATGTGTGAGAAATATACAAAGAAGTCCAAAGAAGAAGAAGAAGTAGACTCACTATTCAAATACTGAATGTAGGTATAGAAAAGAGTAAAAAAGTGTATTTTTTACCAGCAGAAAATGAAATTAAGAAACACAAATGATCTTCTCATCCACTGGTTTGCATTTCTGAAGCAGCTAGCTCAAAAATTTCTCAGTGCTCAGATGTAGGAGTGAGGACAGCACCATAAGAGATCTTTGGAGAAGAGAAAGCGTGGAACTTGTGTTAGAGCTGAGAGCATGGTCTTTTATTCAAATTACTTGCAGAAACCCATCTCAGTAAAACCCAGCACTCTGAGGCGTTGCTGAAATACAAATATTTCCTCTTCTCAGCTGGTCCAGTAATCATTGGTCACAGGTGGAGGTTAAGCTGTGCCACAGTTGTGCTGGTCAAGCAGAAATCACCAAACACTGTGGGATTGCTCCAGGTTTCAGGAGCTGGCAACTGCCTGTACTGTGCTTGAGAGATGGACTCTCTGGCTGGGAACTTTGGAAATAGTTTTTGGCAAGAATGGGTAATTCCACCTTGTGCTTCTGCTCATGGTGACCTGTGGCACAGCTGGGTCATGCCCAACAGGTGGGAAAGGAAGCTCTATTCAGCCCTTTCTGAAGGATGCTGGCAGTGAGAGGGGACTTGAGCAGGAGGGGGAGGAAAGCACTCAGCTGAAGACAAAAACAAGTATTGAAAGTGAAGGCAATTATCAAGCTAAACTGGTAGGAGTGATCTGGGCCTCTGTTATGCTGGCTTGGAAAACTTTCAAAGCCTTTTTAAAGCAATTGGCATGAAGCTTTCTGCTGGCTATAAAAATGCCTTTTGAGAATCATCTCCCATTTGTACTTTTACAATTCAGACTTTTAACAGGAACATTGTGCCCATTGAAAGAGCAGGCTCCTGTGACATCCTGAGAGAATGGAGTTCAGATGAGGCAACATTTGTAAGGGGCTCAGCATTACTCCTGCCCTGCTTGTGCCAACCCTGCCTCAAAGTTTCTTAGGATGAAGATGCAGGTCTGTTTGTAGTTCCAGTTCTGTTCCCATCCATTGACTTGTTGCTGACCAGGTAAGCTAAGAATATGGATTGCTGTAGTAGCTCAGATCCTGATATCTGCTCAAAAGCAGCTGCTCATGATCAACAAACAAGTTTCACATGGATACAGTAAGGTTAGATAACTATCACTGTTGGGATAAAGGTTAGATAGCTATCACTGGGACAAAGTCAGCAGCCATGACCACAAGGTGAGAGGCATCCTCACTGGGAAAACACTTGTGTGTAGGGTAAACTTTACATAAGTTTCTGCTCCAGTGATAGAGTTCAGGCCCACTGAATAAAGATGGATTTCAGCACATAGTTAAGTATTACTTCTGAAAGCAGAACTCTAGTTATGGAAGACAATGGCTTCAACCTCTACTTCTTTCTTGATGTTCTGCATCACTTTGAGTTTGGAAAGTTTTCTTTATGAGTCACCACTAGAACTACCTATTATAGAATTAAGGAACAGAGTCATGCTCCAGCATCTTATAGGTTGACACCACAGCATGAGCACGGGGCTTCTCTCTGCTGCAGTCATCCCATGTTGTCAACCTGACTCCTCAGACAGCTGAGAATCCATCAGAGAAGGCTTGAGGCTGCTTTGCTCAACTTCTGTGATCTTTGCAGGTAGCTGGGCTCATTTTGTAGTCAATGGAGAAAGAGTAGGACAGTTAGTTAAACTTCTGCTCTGGCTCAGTTACAGGAGACACTGGTATTTCTCCATTCATAATAGCAGGACCCTAATCAAACACACTGAGTTGCCTAAAATTGTGGTGTGAACATCCCTCTTGTACTCCCATGCCAAGCCCAGTTTGAATGAATCAGACTTCTATATTCCAATAGCAGTTCTTTAAGCTCTTTGGTCTTCATTCTTGAATGCAATGTACTTTTTATACTACCAGTGTGAGTGTGTAACTTGTTTTGGGAGTGGGGAGGGAGTTTGTGAGAATGCCAAGCAAATCAATCCAGGTTTAGCACATAATCATTCTCTGTGGCAATGCCACAAGGTGTTTATGTATGCCCTTTAGTAGGGAGTAAGAAGAAAAGAATAAAACTGTTATAGATGTGTAGTAAAATTTGATTTGTGAGGACGAGTTTGCATCTGAATTGCATGAAGTCTATTAAAATGTTGGTCTTCTTCAGACTAATAGGATTATGCCATTCCCAAACTGATTGTTTCCAAGCAACGATGCAGATCCTAGTATATGTTTGCTTATCTCTTTAGTTTGCTGCTGAAGCAGAGAAGCTTCCAAAGATAGCTGCAAAGCTGATGATATCAGGTGTTATACATAATTTCAAGACACTATTTTGAAAAGAGAGTCCATTTATCCTCTCTTTGGAAACTGATTTTGAAGAGTGAAACAGGGTTTACTTAAAGCTACCGGCAAGTGATTTTTATTATTATTAGCTTTTTAATAAAGAAAATGACCTGCACTGACACCATCCTGGCATGCTCCAATATGCCATTTTCATTTGGACATAAACACTTTACTTTGTGTTTAGGGGGAATTGCTCTCCCCAAGGAGCAAATCCTAAGTGGTAGCTGTGAATAGCATACCAGGTCTTCAGAAACTGTGGCTCAGAAAGGCTTTTCAAACATCCTTGAGTGTGGTTGTTTAAAGGGTCAAATCTTTCCTGCTTCACTAATTGAAAACTCTCTTCATGTATTATAAAGGAATGTGCAGCTATGTAGCCCTGTATGCTAAATAATAAATAGCTAGTTGCAAATAACATTGCTATTTTATAATCAGAACTGTCCAAACTGTGTTGAAATTTTGAAAGGTGCATTAAAAGGAGATTATTCTCTCTCTTTCCTGGCTGCCTTTTGGCATTGATTGCCTTTTGGATTTGATGACATCATGGGATAAACATGATTTAAGAGTCAGTGTTTACTATTCTGGCATTCCAAAAGGCTGCCTAAAGATTTCTGTTGCTAGATGTCATTAACGCATTTTATTTAGAGTAAGAAAATTGTGCATTTATCCATAATTTAATACAAAGAAAAAGTTTCACAGAATCCTCTGATGGATACATAAAGAACATAGCACAGCTTCATGTACATCTGAATTTCCATAGAAGGCAACTGATCACCTCAGAAGAAAAATATGTCGGCTATTTAATGGCATAAAGCAACAAAGCACAAAGTTTAGAGTTGGAATTTAAAAATACTGTTATTGGTAGAAATTCTAGAAGGAATTTATTATGGCAGAATGCAATTACCCAACTGGATGGAGCACTGTGATTTATGTTTGTGCCCGTATAAAATGCTTGGAAATGATAAATAACTGGCTCAATCCTTTATACTCATAACAGCACTCCTGGCACAATAGCCCTGTAATGATCTGCCACTCTGGCTATTTTGTTATTGGATATACAAGATTCCCTGCATTAGGCAAGTGTGGAGTCTCGGGGCCAGTGAGCAGGCAGATGCAGCTCCCTTACTATTTGCATTGCAGTATTACCAGAGATCTAATAAGGGCTCAGAGCCCTGGTGGGCTAGATACTGATCAGCACTTGAAATGAAAGATGGCTTTCCCTTTCAGAGTTCACAATTTAATTATGTGATGGGAATCAATAGATAGAGCAGAGAGGGAGGGCTGCGTCACAAGAGTTGTTGCACTTCATATAATAAACACCAGCCAGAGTCCCTCATCTGTCTGCATCTCTTACAAGATCACTATTCGATGGAAAACAAAATTATCTTCTGTACAGGTGGAAGACAGATAATTTCTTCTCATTTGTATTTCAGCAGCAGCCAAAGATATACTCAGATTTTTCTTCAGAGTTTGACTCCCCAAAGAGTCAAGGTAACAGTCAAGGTAACTAAAATAGAGATTCACCTGAACACAATCATGTAGGACGTGACGGTATCCACCTTATTTTGTCTCTGTGATTCTTTGCGGGAAATAAGGCAGTGAGGAAAACATCGTGAGGCTTAAACATTTTCTGTTCTTTGGCTGGTTTAATGGGGGTGCACAATAACTAAACATACAGACAAAGTGATACAGATGATACACACAAGTGAGATAGGGTGGAGGCAGAGAGTGATGCACGAAGTGTGAAGCAGAGATGATTTTTGAAGGTTTGTGAGAAGTGTATGAGCTGAGATAGAGAGTGTCCCATGAGAAATCAGCAGTTTAACAACACAGGGTATCTGATACTTCCTGGACACTGTTTTGTTTTGCTTGTTCAAGCCTTGACCCTGAGGCTGGCACATCCCATGCTGAGCAATGGGTCTTAACATTTGCAAGCAAAATTACACAGCTTCTGAGAGAAGCAAGATCAGGGTTTCCACCAAGACAATGAAAGTATATAATATTGGTCAGATAAAGGAACAATATGGTAGAAGAAGCAGGAAAAATTTCATTGTAAAATTTACATGTTTTGTTTTGTGATACTAGCAGGACCAAACTTGACCTCTCTGGCACTAGAAAGCAAAACTAGTGATATTGAAATAGTCACAGCAGTGTCACTGAAAGAAATTGGACTTACATTCTCCCTCTCAGCAAGACCATAGTTTTGAGTAACTGAATGCTTAGAATGGTACAAAACTGGTTTTATTTTGTCCATGACTTTGGCTGGTGTTTCCTCTCTTGGCTGGGTGCACACTGCTCTGTTTGTCTTTATTTTTGTGGTTCACTTATGTGGAGGTTTCCTCCCTCCCTCCTTCTTTCCAAAACTGCCAGACACAGAAAGAAAACAACAGCAAGAAAACTCACAACCAATTTCACATTGCCCTTTTCAAAGGTCTTGACATGTAATGAGAAATAAAGCTGAGCCCTGGCTATAAAATGCAGTAAATCACCACATGTGACGCCAAGCCTGCTGCCCCTTCCCGGCTGGCTGCCAGGTGGGCCTGCATGCCCAGAGCTTGGAGTGGGCAGCCAGCTACCCTGGGGAACCCAGGGGAACAGAGGAAGCAGTCTCCAGGTGGGGGGCTGTGAGAGGGTCCCTCCTGCCCCCTTCCCTCCATCATTCCCTCCTTCTCTCCTTCCCTCCATCATTCCTTCTTTCTTACCTTCCCCCATCATTCCTTATTTCTCCACTTCTCTCCCTCATTCCTTCTTTCTTGCCTTCCCCCATCATTCCTTCTTTCTCCACTTCTCTTCCTCATCATTCCTTCTTTCTTGCCTTCCCCCATCATTCCTTCTTTCTCCACTTCTCTTCCTCATCATTCCTTCTTTCTTGCCTTCC
>VZTY01027838.1:0-21287 GCA_013400935.1 Turnix velox
AACCAAAAAAAAAAGCCAAAACCAATAATGAAACAAGAAAAATACCCCAAACACAAAGAAACTAACAAAAAAAAAAAAGCAAAAAAAACCCACAAAAAACCAAACAGAAAAACTTGTGCTTAATTTAAACCTAAATTTAAATTAAAGTTATCAAAGGAAGGAGTCTCTGAGCTGGAATTTAAACATATTACTATGAATGCAGCCAAGCCAGAGGTAAGACTCGGGGTAACCCAGCCAGGAAGGGCAGGAAGCAGGGGTAGATGGTAGAGGAGATCTGTGGCACTTAATTGGAAGCATTTTTGCACTCAAAGCAAGCCATGAAAAACAGCTTTGCTATAAATGTAAGTCCACTCCTATATATACTGCATGAACTGTATATAAAAGGGAAATCCTGAAAGGAAGCAATTGTAGTTTGAAGTTAAAAACAACACAGGGAGAGAACTTGGGCTGTGCAGAGCAAAAAGAAGAGAGGGAAGAGCAAGATATCAGGAAATAGCAACTTCTGAAAGTCTCTAAGACAATGGACTGTGCTGTGCAATGTATGTCAGCATCAGCCAGGCACAATACAGGAATGCAGTCAAAATTAACTCTGATATTTTGAAAAGGTACTATGAGCAATTAATGACACCATTTCCAGCTCCAAAGCACTTTCCAGCAACAACTCCAGTAACTGTGACTGCTGCACCCTTCTCACCCTGGGGGTGAGGGTGAGCAGAGGCACATTAAGTTCACTGAAATAATTTTCATGCAAAAACAGAAACCCTGGGAATAGGAAACATTAAAGAGTAATAAAGATCAAGAGAGGTGATTTTGCCCCTCTAATCAGCTCTGGTGAGGCCCCATCTGAAATAGTGTGTCCAGTTCTGGAGTCCTCAACATAAGGAGGACATTGAGCTGTTGGAGCAGGTCCAGGGGAGGCCACAAAGATGGTCAAAGGGCTGGAGCAACTGCCCTATGAAGACAGGCTGAAGGAGTTGGGGTTGTTCAGCCTGGAGAAGAGAAGGCTCGGGGGAGACCTTGTAGTAGCTTCTCAATACCTGAAAGGGGCTACAGAATGGCTGGGGTAGGACTTTTGAATAAATATATGTGATGGTAGATCTAGAAATAATGGATGTAGATTGGAAGGGGGGAGATTCAGGGTAGACATAAGAAATGCTTTCCTGTGAAGGTAGTGAAACACTGGAAGAGGTTGCCCAGAGAGGTGGATGCCCCCTCAATCCCTGGAGGTGTTTAAGGCCAGGCTGGATGAGGCACTGAGCAACCTGGTGTAGTGGGAGGTGTCCCTGCCCATGGCAGGGGGGTTGGAACTAAATGATCTTGAAGGTCCCTTCCAACCCAAACCATTCTATGATTCTAAGAAAAAACAGAAGCATCTCCACATCAGCTTCTCACAGACTGCTGTATAAGCCTAACAGGTCTATAACAAGGATTTAATGACCTGCTCCTTCCACTGTGAAACACAAAGCCACTTGGCAACATCTCTGTAGAAGATTTACTCAGTGACTTTATGTATATACAGAACTCAGAACTTAGAGCAACACACATAGCCTTAAAAACATTTATCAAAGTTTCTCAGAAGCCACAGGGCATGAAATTGCAATGGGAATATCTGAAAGTGGGACGTGAGACCACAGAACACTTCATTTTTCTCAAGAGGAAAACAGAACTCCATTTGAAAGGAATCATCAAGCTGTAAGACAAAATGATTTCTGATCTAATTTAAAGGATTACCTAAAAACCTAATAATCTCTGATTGTAATTAGATAAATGGCATCCCGAGATTGATTAAGCTTGTCATTTGCAGCAGGAATACACATTCCTCTTCTCTATAAAAAGCAAGCAACAAGAATGCTCAACTGGAACATTCTTCCACTGGGAAACACAAAACTGAATGGCCTCTGGGAGGTGAATCTAACACAGCCACCATCAAAATGTTTTAGACTGGCCTGAAAAGGTGTTTTTGCAAACCACTGATTTATCTTCCTTACACTTAAAAAACAAAACTCCTCCAACCCCATTTTCTGGCTAGTGCTGTTTTCCCATCCCATGCAGAGGCACGTAGAGAGAGGCTGAAAGCACTGCTCTAGCTTATTACTCTGAGAAGATACTGCCCTGCTACAGCTCATTCATCTGTGTGACCTGCTCATTTCACTAAAGAGACAGCGAGCAACCAGGGAACAACAACAAATGAGGAACATCCACTGAGCTGTCGCCCTGACTGGTTCCAGTTTCCACTCAGCTCTTCCCACCTCAAATAGTCTCTTATTCCCCAGGCACTTCCTCAGAAATACAAATGCCAGACTCCCCCCTGTGTGCTGCCTGCAGGAGCATTCCCATCCTCTGCAGCTTTGGAGAATAAAAGCAGTGAAAGGAGAAAAAACTAAGAACATCAGTGTCAGCTGCGGATGGCACTGCATATAAGGATCAGAAGTTTTTGCTTTACTTTCATTAATGCCCTGAATATATAAAAAAATTTTTTTTAAATCGCAATTTCAGTCTGTAGATTTGATGGACTTACTACATGTGTCTGCTACCTGTAGATGTCCATCAATGCAACTCCAGGCTATTTCTTTAACAACCAGGAAAAGTTCTCTGATGGAATTACTATCCAGCCACTCCAGATGCCTATGAATTATTAACCTGAAGGATACAAAAAGGAAAAGGAGTAATGTATGGAAAATGCTGAGACGCAAGAGAAAGAATCACATGTTACATTTGCACTGCTTTTAGTTTAGATGAGATGGGGCACTGACAGGACCCCAAAGCCTGAGAAAACCCGTGCTTTCAAACTGAAGATAATTTTTGCATATTCTACCCATTCCTTTAACACCTATTCCCCTCTAACACCCTTCCTGCTTTTGGTGAAGTCAAATCCTTGCAAAGTTCTCTTCAAGAAAAAAATTCCAGATCTTTTTCTCAAGTTGCAGCGTCCTGATAAACAGGATTTGAGATTGTAACCAATAGAAACTAAGGACCTGCTGGAAATCAAGGGCACCAGGTCCATGGAAGATGCAGCACATACCCAGAACTTGCAAAGTCACCTACAGAGCAAAGTGACCTCCATCAATCCACTGCCTCATAGCCAATCTGATCAAAATTAGGAAAAACCAGTGGACTGCATTAAAATGTCATATTGCCTAATGAACCTAGTCTGAGATACTGAGGAGCTGCTCTGGGCTCTGCACAGACTGTTCTGGAAGCTTTGACTTATGAGATGGGCAGAGATAAGACTGCTGGAAGCTTCCTCATTTTTTTGACACATTATATTTCAAGGTACAGTTAATTCCCTCCAGTTACTGATGGGGAAAAACGGAGCAGCATGGTAGTAATTCCACCTGGTCTTTCCTAAGAGATACAGTCAAGGGGGATACTAATCCCCCAGAGTTTGCTTTTGGAGAGATGGATCTGCCAGTTTTCAGTTCCCTTTGCCACTGGGGAAGAGCCCAGTGAGAAATCACAGGTAGAGATGCCAACGTGATGATGGCAGCTCCCCACAGAACTCTGCTGTGCAGCTAACACCAAATGAGAACTCTTCCACCTGGTGCAGTGGTGTTTTGTCTGTCCAACTGTTGTACAACGTTCCAAAAACCTTAATTCAATCCTTAGAAATAAAAAGCTGCACACATCCCAAAGCAGGGTTGTGTTTTGGGAACATTCTGCCACTTCCATATTGCATGGAGTCAGAAGAGCGTGTTGTGCACCACAGGATACACAAGTCTTAACTAGCTGATTAGAACCCATAGTTCAGAAAATATTTCTGCACAAAAAAATATCCTCAAAAAAATGCTGGAGTTGGTGTTAGTAATTTAAAAAATATTCATTGCATTTCTCCAGGATAAATACAAAAAGCTGTTAGCAAAGCTCCTCTCTCCAGCTGCTAGAGGCCATTCCCTGAGCCAGTTATGAACATAAAAAGTATTCTGAGAAACTCCAAAAATCTCACTGTAAAGTACAGGGTATTGAATAAACTTCTTGCAAATATTAAAATAAAAGGAAGCCTTTCTCAGGCAAACAATCCATAGGGATTCAGTGGTCTAGAATCAGAAGAGGGGTGGCTCAGCCACCTCTCCAACCTAACAGGGAGAGCATTCATTAGCTGGGCTGAGTGTCACCAGCAGGCAGCTCATTAAGTATGCTGCTTTCTTCGTTCCTACAGGAAACTGCTTATAATGCTGCTGGACGTGCTCAAGCTTCCCTTTCACTAGGGCTGGAAATGAAAGAAACTTCCAGATAATGAAAGCCAAACATCTGGCACATTCAGAGAACACTTGCATCCTAATGACAGTGGGAGAAGTGATGTTCCTTATCAGTCCATTTGACAACAACAGCCTAGGTTGTGTGGTGAGACTGAGGACAGAAACCCCTCCTTGCCCCTACAGCAGGCACACAGATTCCTCTCACTTTCTGTGCCTTTCTCCTGCCAGCCCAGATGTTTGTGAACTAGAAACAAAACAACACTGCTGCTACTTATAAACTGTGTGTTCCCAAATCACATTTTTTCAGAGATTATATGAAAATGTTTGCCCTAAGAACGAAACCAAGAGTCTGGTTTCACATGGAAGAGCCACCATAAACTGTGCAACACTCAGACACTTGTGTTACCAGTGATGCTCAAGCTTCACACAGGTGTGTGCAGCTTTTAACTGGGATTTAAATTATCTCAGAGGTATCTCACTGTAAAGTACAGGGTATTGAATAAACTTCTTCCAAATATTAAAATAAAAGGAAGCCTTTGTCAGGCAAACAATCTATAGGGATTCAGAGGTCTAGAATCAGAAGAGGGGTGGCTCAGCCAACTCTCTAACCAATGAAGATACATGGAAGCATTCTGCATTAAGGACAGGCTGAGGGAATTGGGGTTGGTCAGCCTGGAAAAAAGAAGGCTCGGGGGGACCTGAGAGTAACTTATCAGTACCTGAGGGGGTCCTACAGAAAGGCAGGGGAAGGAATTTTAATATATCTGATGGGAGGACCAGAAATAATGGATGTAAATTGGAAGGGGGCAGATTCAGACTTGACATAAGAAAGAAATTCTTTACAGTGAGGGTGGTGAGACACTGTGGATGCCCCCTCAATNCTACAGCAACGGGAGTAGGGAAAAAAAAGGAATTACACCAATAGACAAGCAACAGGTCCAGCCACAGGATGCCTCATGTTGCTTTCTAAGGTCTGTGATGTTGATTCAAGGCCAAAGCAGTGCCAGACCTTGGGTCCATCAATCACCTTTTCTCTGGAGAGCTCTGGAAGCACTGGCTGCAGCCTTGAGCTATGTCTAGTGTGCAACTCATCAGCTGGAACAAGTGCAGTAATAACCACAGGCTACCACAGCTCATCAATTGCAGCGTGGGCTCCACTTTCCAGCTGATTCTGGGAAATGTGGACAATCCTAAGCTATACATTTTAAGTTACAGGACTGTAACTTCTAACCCTGCTCCCTACCTTTAGGGAAAGTGTGACCTATAGTGCATTCCACATCCCAGTAAGTCAGAACCACCCAGGAACAAAGAACAGGAGTGAAGGTTAGCAGGGAAACTGAACTGGAGACACAGAAGTGGTGGTGAATACAGAATCACCCTCTCTATACACAGCACATTAAAGCAAGTGATGTGTAGGTTGAGCAGGCAACTTCTAAAATAGAGTTCTCAAAGCATTAAGTGTGTTGGAAGCTCATTACCGACCTGTTAAAGGAAGGATATAGTTTGGAAATATGTCTCCAAATTAAAATCAAGTGTTGGTTATTTATGAACACCAAGGACATAAATTTATGGACCAAGAACAGCTCTGTCTTCTATCATCAGCTCCTGAGCTATGGTGTCAGACTGCAGCTGTTTTATTTGGCTCTTTGCTGCTCAGTGACTGTGCCCAAGGTGTGAGTACAGTCACTTCTCAGGTCTTTCCCAGCTCACCATCAAAGTCAGCCTTTGCAGGACCAGCAGTGTAGCAGGTCCAGCAGAAGCTTTCACAGCTTGAAATCATGGGACCACTTTCAGATGAGACTGGAGATGTAGTAAAAACAGTAAATTCCCCCCCAAACTAATTCCTAATAGTTTCACATTGTGGTTTCCAAATACAACAACCCCCCCTTGATAATTCAGCTTATTGCAACAAAGTGAAGTACCTACAGCTTGTGCCAAAGGTGAAATGCTGATGCTGTCACATGTATGGCTTCATTTTGGGCAGAGCTACTCCATGTTCTGGGGTTGGCTCTTTTGGGAAGCAAATCATTGCTAATACAACTAGTTGTTTGCATACAAATGCCCAAAACCTGGGTAAGAGTCCAGAGAAATTGGTGAAACTTCATCTTATTATTCCTCCAGACACGAGCAGATTTTCTAGTTGAGGCACAGTTATAAAGCCAGAAAATTCCTATACATTAGAGATTGGTTTTGATCAGAATTACTCTGGGAAGAGCTGATCAAGGCTAATTGTATTTGAGCACAGTAATGGCATGAAGCTTGATGCAACATGTGGGTGGCTGTGGCATTCTGAGGAGAAAGAACTAAACCACCACTATTGGAAAGTTTAATTTTCCACACACAAAGAGCAAAGCACACTAATAGCAGTGTAATTTGTGTACTCTCATACACAATTGATTGGGTGGATAACCCTTTTTATCTGTAAGAAACAAGATTAATTCGTGCTCAGTCTTGAGAGAGTTCACCCACAGAAAGTAAACTGGAATGGTAATGCCCTGATTAAACAAAATGGAAGAACAAAAGAAAATGGATTCATAATTAAGTTTTTGAAAAAAAAAAAAATAAAGGAACTAACTAGAAAAATTAACAGAGGTTGCTCAGCTGTCTCAATATGAAAGAAGCCTCAAAATCTTCAAATAATGCCCTTTTCAGTGAGGGCACTGATGTCTCATGTCCTGACAGGAAGGGGGTGAAAGGAAACTTTAAGATACACAGAGGATGTCACCCTAAAGGGAAATAAAACTTTAGGGGCCATTAAACAGGCAAACCAAGAGTTTTGAAATAAACAGCACACAAAATGGAGCACTGCTGAGACATTTCTTTTAACTAGGATGCTCCATACAGTTAAAGAATGGGAAATAAATTATTCATGGTTAAAGTAAAAGAGAAGAATCTTCCACAAGGCTGTGAAACTTACTTCAGTGGCAACAGAGACGAAGCTTCCCTTCAAACCTCCTTCAGAAGACATGAAAGTACTGCAAAGTGTGACCAAATTTGTGCTAGGTTTAACAGAGGGTAGAGTGTGACAGACACCAAAGAGATTATTTCATCAGTTAACATTCCTCAAATGCTGTAGATCTCACTAATCTGGATTTTAGCTGAGCATTCAGCAGTGTCTCATGGGAAACCCTTGGTTAAGCAGAGGAATTTGGAGGAAGGGAAGCATCTGTTTCAAGGAGAGACAACAGCCAAAATCCCCCAAACTTAAGTGATTATTAGAGGGTCTTAAGACTCAGTCTTGGAACTGATCTGATTAAAAAGTTCAACCAATAATGCTGTCCTAGTGTCAGGAACAGGTTGGTAACACATAATACAGCAGGGATAAAGGTATTGGAAGGGAGGACATGGACCTGACACAGGAACAGGAGTTGCTCTGAAGCAAGAGAACCAGGATAAAATTCCACCAGGCACAACTCAAGGTCACAGCAAGTCTCCTGCTGTGCTATGTGCTTCCCAAGGAAAACTACAATGGAAAAAGACCAGGGAGTTATAATTAATTACAATATAATTATAACCCACAAACATGATCCAGGTGCAAAAAGACAAATATGATCCTTGGATCCAGAACAGAATTCCACCAGAAACGAGAAAACCAAGGGAGCACTGAACTACACAGTGGCAATATGTAAAAACAAACCTACCTCCCCACCTTCCCACAGAACATTAAAAACTTTGCACCACAATTTTACAGGCAACTGCCTTCCTGGCAATGTGATTACACCTGAGCAAATCTGACACAAGGTGACAATACAATTATTACAGCCGGTGATTTAGCACAAGCAGAAAACCATAAAAAACCATCTCCAGCTCCAAACTTCTTTGCAGGCTGTATATTTGCTCTCCAAGGAGGGGAAGTGTGAAACACAGCTAGTGGGGGGATAAGTTTCTTGCTTCAGCAGCTGTGAGAGGAGCCCTTCGTGGTGAAGCAGAGCATCCTCTCAGCAAACTGCACTCTTATTTCATAGGGCTGCAACTGCAAAGCCATGTGGATTGTGTTCCTGAAACCTGAGCACTCACACCAACAGATAAAATGCATCAAATGACCCCTGGCTGACCATTCCTCTGCCTCCTCAGCAACACAAACCCAAAAGTAAAGGCACAGAAAAGTGAGAATTCATACAAAGGAGGCTCAAACCCTACAAAGGCAGGCTCAAGCCAGTGAAAGCCCACAATATCTCAGTATCATTAATTATTCACTCCATCTCCTATGCTATTAGCTTACCAGCACCACCAACCAGCTGACTTCAGAAGGAGAAATGAGAAGTGGACCCAGAATAAAACTGACAAAGAAACTCTTGGAACAACACAGAGCCTCAAATACAGGCTTCCCTCTCGTTTGGAAATCAGCAATACTCCACTTCGTCTTCAAAAGCATAGAAAGTTTAATAATTAGCTTCTTAGTTCTTCTCCACAGTAAATAATGCACTAATCACTAAAATTTAACCTACAGCAGTGTCTTTAGATGGATGGCAGTATTGCAGGGAACATGGGGTGAAGAAAATGCCAGACATCCAAGAAAAATTATTACTAAAATAATATCAAGCAGACAAAGCTAAAGACAATCAGTTTTTAGAAAAGCTATGCAGCAAGAAGAGTTAAATACAGCAAATATTGTAGGTTATGACCAAAAAAAGTCAACTTTTTTTTTTTAAATTAAGTGTGGTATGAGGCAAGGAGGATGGAAAGAGAGGTTACCAGAAAGTACTCACAGAACAGTTGCGCCTGCACTGAGTTTAGAGGCTTATCAACCAATTACTCATGTAAAAGGCACTTTAAGTTTACAAAACTCCATCTCTAATATCTGTAAAAATTAGGCAAGACACTGCTTGGCACATGAGCCTGTAACCAGCAGTCCTCTGGAAATAAATTCCTCCAAGGAAGAGAAGAACTGTAGAAGCTCCACTTCCCAACTCTCAGGGATTCCCAGTTCAAGTGATATAAAAAAAAGGGTTAAGATCTTTCCTATTTCACCACAGACTGGTGTAAAATAGACAGACTTCAGTTTCACAGAGAACACTGTGCTGAAATAAAAATTAACTATTTATTTTTTTTACTCCCCCAGTAAACCTAATGGATGGGGCGGGGGTTCACAGTGTTAGATTCTTCTAACAGATGAATAAATAGTTAGTTCTTGAGGCAATTTCACCTTCATTTAAAAAGAAAAAATAAAATGAAGAAAAGATGGCTTGACTTGATAGTTCAAAGTTTGTAGCTTTGGATTATGCACAGCAAGGAACATCACAACAACCCCTCCCCACCCTCTGCTTCCAGAATAAACCCCAAAAACCACCGGGATTGTGATAAAAAGCAGTGAAGAAAATTGAAGGAAAGAGAAATAAGGAAAATACCTTTGAGTGTCAGAACAAGAGGCGCACAATCGATTCTCCCCTTCCACTCGGCATCGCAGGGCTCCGGCAGGGCTGTGCCTGCTGGGAATGGGACTGGGAGGATGAGAGCAGGACTGGGAGCAGAACCGGCTCCCGAGCGACTGTCACTGTCCCCAGGGCCAGCTCCGGTTCCAGTGAGTGCCAGGAGCGATGCAGCCCGGCAGAGGCTCCTTCTGCCTCTCTCAGCAGCGAGGGAGGCGGCAGCTCACGCTGTTTGTGAGATCATTCCACAGGACAGGAGTAATCTCTTTAAAGCCCTTCTCAACACAGGAGTGCTGCCAGCTAAGTCTGTGTTACCCAAAATAAAGGTGCCTGATAGTGGCTAAAAGACAAAGCTGCAGCACGTTTTGAAAAAGAACTTCATTCTTCTTTATCTTCATTCATTTTTAAGCAGTGATCATTGAAACTGCAGACACAAAAAAAAGGCTGTGCAGAATCACCCCGAGAATTCCCCGAGACTGAACAGACAACTGATCAAGTTTATTCCAAGTTGAATTAGTGGGATTTCACCCCATCCTTCCACCTTCTCCAGAACCTTCCCCTGTCGCAGGACAATTAAACCCACCTCAGCTCAGGCTTAGCTTTAAACAGTAACTTGTAGAATGGGGCAATTATATAAATTATATTATATATAAAAAATATATATATTTATATTATATATAAAACGTAAGAAAAAACTTTTTCACAGTGAGGGTGACAGAACAGGCTGCCCAGAGAGGTTGGAGAGTCTCCTTCTCTGGAGAGTCTCCTTCCTGTGGGACTGGTCTAGGTGTTCCTGCTCCAGCAGGGGGATGGGATTAGATCTTTTGAGGTCCCTTCCAGCCCCTGATATTCTGTAATTCTCCTCTGAAATGGAGAAAATGTTCTTTCAGATCTTCTTGGCATGAGATGGGCACCAGTTACATGTGACTATAGCCCAGACCTAAAACCTGGTGGTTGTCTTTTATGGCCAAAATGAAAACTTGGCAAGTTCTGGACCCAATTCCTACTTTAGTGTCGCTCTTAATACATTAAAAATATATAATTTCTTTCAAAATAAGGATACTTTTTTGTCAGGGTACAGAGCAAGACCAAATAGGAACTCATAACCAATTTACAGGGTGAAGCAACCTCCAAGAAATAACACTCTAGCATTTGAAAACCTGCTTCAGGACCCAAAATGCTCATCAGTCCTGCTAAAAACCCACAAAAATTATCTTGGAAAAGTGTCTAATCCAACTGACTCACACACACAAGCCCTACTCAGCAGTAAGACTTATCCAAGAAGACTTTAAATCTTGATTTCTTTCACAAGAAACTTGCAAAACCATAAATTAAGGCTGATCAGGATGAGCACTTGCTTTATCCTACGAGAACAATAATGCTACTGATTCCTGAACACTGGAAACTTGAGAAAAAAGAATATAGATAATTAGGAAATGGGGAGAAAAAAAGTAGAAATCAGAGTAATTACTCTTTTCTTGTTTGTTCCATTATCTCTTAGTAAGCTTTAACTTTCTGTGAGATACAGCACAAGCCACAAACATTTATTTTTGTAGCAGTATTTAGTGTTCACAGGTTCTCAAACTAAAAAAAACCCAGCTCTTAAAAAATCACAACACAGGATTGCTGAGACATTTTACCTTCCCCATCACTGAAAAAAACACTTCCACACAGAAAGGACAATCCAAGAGAAATTGCCACAAAGTGAGAGAAAAGGTTTCAGTGAAGACATGTCAATTAAATATTTAATATGCTACAGGAAACTTATTGTTGTTGGTAGCAAATTTCCTCAGAAGATTATCAAAAGCAACTAATTCACCTTATGGTCTGTGATACTTCAGCGCTTCGCATCAGGGAGTTATTTTGGAAGTGTGAAAATCTGACAAAAATAGCAATGATTGAGTTGAAAGGCTGCTCATTAATTTCTTTACCTTCTGTGAGGATTTTGTAGCTCAACAATGAATGTGCCCAAAACGTTTCCAGGGTCATCATTTCAGAGAGGATTTTCCCTGTGCTTACTTCATGTGCATGACAAAGTCTTCTCTCTGTGTATTTATTTATGCAGTTAGGCTGCAGCACCCAGAAAATAAAAACACATATGCCAAGCTCAGAGCTTTTTCTGCACTCAGAGAAAAAAAAAATGCTGCAAAAGAGGGATCTAAGTTCCCAGTACAGCCTTGTTGGACCTTATCTACCATTCTCAAGAGGATGTGTCATAGAATCATAGAATAGTTTGGGTTGGAAGGGACCTTAAAGATCATCAAGTTCCAACCCCCCTGCCATAGGCAGGGACACCTCCCACTAGATCAGGCTGCTCAGTGCCTTGTCCAGCCTGGTCTTGAACACCTCCAGAGAGGGGGCATCCACATAAATTCTTGCAAGACAGTGAAGTGTCTGTCCTAGGAATGAAATTTCTCCCTCTTCTCAATCTTGGATTGATCTGATCTAGTGCAGAAGTGCTGCAGGGCTCTGATCCTGCTCACAAGTTCTTCAGTTAAGCCTTTTAAAAGATGTACAAAGTTATTTTGCATCTCCCAGATATTTTAAACACCTTAGATGACATGAAAATCATTGGAAATTATGGAGCTTGTCCTCTTGAAGCAAGTTTCTGAGCAGAAGAAGGAGAAGAAGGTGACTCTGGGATCAGTCAGTCCATATTCACTGAGGCAAAATCATGCCTGACTGATCTGACAGTAATAAAATTATAGAAAAAAATCAAGTGATATGAAGTGGATGAGGAGACAGCAGCTCTCACTTCTCTCGACTTGTCTATCCTGAGACAACGTCAGAACTTAACTGGACACAGCTCAGAGGAGCCTGGGCTGACCCCAGAGCTGGGCCTGCTCTCAGCAGGAGGGGAGATACAACCCTCCCAACATCCCTTCCAACCTCCATTTTGAATCATTTCTGTTCTTGCCTCTAAATCCTCACATAAGCAGGCAGCAAGTTCTGTCCTGCAGGGAGCTGGACACAGTGATCATTATGATCCCTTCCAACTCAAGATGGTCTGTGATTCTATAGCTGAGCAACAGGAGCTACTATTTAGGAAACAAGTGCTGGATCAAGTCCTGAAATTACCCAAATACACATCTCCAGTTAAACAGTTTAAAATATCCATAATTTAAAGATTTTGTGCAGTTTGGTTGAGATGAACAGAACTACCTGCTGCTTTTCTCTTATGATTTGTAACCTTAGGAGCAACACCAACAGCATAAGGAAGCTACATAAGGAAGCTGCTGGAACAACACTAGTCAAAATCCATCATCATCCTATCTAGGACCCTCACAACATTTCACTATCTTCCTGAAAAGCAGAAAGTTTGCTGCTCTAGGAGGCAGCAAATGCACACGGCAGCTCAGTACGTGTGATCAAATTATTTCAGGGAAAAGAGAAGAATTAAAGTTCAGGGGTTTTTTTTCAGTATTTTCAATTTAGTTGGTTTGAATCTGGAGGAGGAGATGTGGCTGTGCTATAATTTCCTATGAACAAGAGTTTACAGCAAGATGCTGACCACCTCTCTATGACAATTAGTGTGCTCATTACAATGGGAATTCAAAAAAGACCATGCTGGGAAGCAGTAGGTGAAAAACACCTCACCACAATTTGAGAGTCCAACATAGAGTCACAAAGATGATGAAGAGACTGAAGCATCTCCCTTACAAGGAAAAGCTCAGGGAGCTGGGTTTCTTTTGCTTGGAGGAGACTGAGAGGTGACCTCATTAATGTCCATAAATATGGAAAGGGTGAGTGTCAGGAGGATGGAGCCAGGCTCTTCTCAGTGACCTCCCATGACAGGACAATGGGTGCAGCTGGAACACAGGAGGTTCCACAGAAATAGGAGAAAAACCTTGTCAGGGTGAGGGTGAGAGAAGAGTGTCCCAGGCTGCCCAGAGAGGGTGTGGGGTCTCCTTCTCTGGAGACATTCAAACCCCACCTGGACACCTTCCTGTGTGACCTGGTGTTTCTGCTCCAGCAGGGGGATGGGACTAGATGATCTCTTTAGGCCACTTCCAACCCCTGATATTCTGTGATCTCAGCTGATTCTGCTCATGCCTTTTTCAGCATCACCAAGGTGTAAAGAGCCACCATTGCAGCCAACAGTGCAAGGAAAGGCTGGAACACGTTGTACAGAGACCCGGGACCTGCCCACCTGCTCACCAGGGGGGATTACATCAAATCCTGCTGAGCTTCCATATCACAGATCCTGGAGGAGCAGTAATTGGTTTACAGAAGTTTGTTAAGATTTGTAATTTTATCACAAATTCCTCTCAAGGCAAGTTCATTCACAGGATTAATTTCTCTCCCTTTTCAACAGCTCATTTGTTCTGCAGCACTATAAATATTATGTGGATGAAAATCACAGGAAATGGCTATTCTGTGCTCCGATGCGTTATTAAAAGATATCTGTTTCAAGAAAGAAAGAAAAAAAAAAAACATAAAGCTAATTATATCTGCATTTACACAGCTCCTTTCAGAAAGACTCTTTATAGAGAACCAAATTACAAACCCACAGCAGTGACTATATGCAAACAATCCAATATATTCCATATGCAGCTGTGAAGGCTGCCATAAACATTTATATTCATGTGGGTTCATCTGGGCAAGGATTACCCGAGTGGGAAAAGCTGGCCAAGGACACCTATTTAAAGAACCAGGAGATTTAAGTAGAGGGAACCAGCAGAGCAGCTTCTCATCTCCAGCACAGCAATGCTAATGACCATGTAACCTGTTAATTCTTACTGCAATGGTCATTTTGGGCTCAATCCAATCCTGTCCTGCCAAGGAAATTGTGCTTGATGTGGGAGGAAGCCTTTTGGTGCTGGTCCTCAGAATATCTGCACAAAATTATCAAGAAAAAGACTCTGCAGAACATGTGGGGGCTTTGCATGGAGTAGGATTTGAGCACACAGCCTGGGATGGATGAGGTGGAGGCTTGGGCTGGCTCAGGGGGGACAGAAGGGAAGGAAAAGCCCCCTGTGCAGCACAGAGCAGATCATGACCAGTTTAACAGTCCTGCACTGAAACATTTCAGGGCAATACATTCATTTTTCAATGTTTGAATCACTCCACTGACCTGAAATGTTCTTCTCATAGCAACTCCATGCTGCTGGAAGACCATTCCAACCTTTGCATTCCCCACCCGTGTGGAGCTCAATCTCTGTGCAGACTCAGAGCTGTCTCACCCCCAGCAAGGCTGAGAAATGCAGCATCTCCCACCTTATGCCAAGTGAAATCCAAGACAAAAGATCCAGATGTAAAGGCTTCCATAAGCTCCCTCTCTCCCACATCTCACATCCTTCACAAAATCACTGCCACAGCTTCAGCTTTCTATTAAACCCTAGTCAGAGCAAGGACAGAGGTCCCTGTCATCTTCTCCGTGCAATGAAACTGGACTCAAGCCCTTCAGAACCAGAAGAAAACATGAAGGTAACATAAATGTTTTGCAGGAAATCACTAAGCACCAGGATAGTAAGAATTCTGGCAGATGCTGCTCACCCCTGCAAAGGAATCCCTGCCAGCAAAGCTGGTCTTACTGGGCTGCAAAGGCAGATTAGCAGATAACTCCTCCAGAGCCCAGTGATCAGGCTGCTGAATGTGAAATGCAGAGAAAGTCCCAGCACAGAATCCCCTTCTGCTGGCATGGTTTAAACAGAAAATATGAGCTCTGCTTAACCCTTGGGAGAAAGAGGATAAAAATCCATCCCCAAAGCAGCAATGCAGTGAGTGGGCAGAAGGCTCTACTGAGGGAGAGATGCTGGCCCCCATCCACTCCTCCTCTCTGCTATCATCCTGGTGTGACACCTGGTAGGTTTAGAACACTGTTGTGTACCACACACACACACACAAATTAAAAAAAACCACCTAGTAAGTGTGTACATTTTACTCAGTGGTATAAGAATTCAGCAGCTCTCAAAGCCTGGACACATCCCCTTCAACCAGTTGAAGCCCACCCAAGTCTGCAACCCCAAATATCATCCAGACCCTACAAGTACAGGACAGAGCCCAACAGCTGATGATACAGTCAGACAATAAATAGGATTTACAAGTCTCTCTCTTCTTTCTAAATGCTGTGGCTGTAAGAGGTGTGACCCAAGAGTTCTTGACAACCCACCACAACATCCAAATGCTACACCACAGCACACTATGCAGAGTACAATATACAAAGAATTCACTTTGAGTAAAAACATTGCTCTCTATTCTTGTTCTCACAGTTCACCACACACAGTCCGGATTACTACACAAGTGAAGATTCAAAATAATAATAAAAAAATTGCTATTGATATCCAACCTGCATTGATTTTCCACCAGGACACAATGGCAACCTCTGTTCCAGCATTGACACTTTGAGTTGGATCCTCATATGAACCCCACTTCGAAGAAAACCACTTGATTTTGGTACCCTTAAATACCATCTACCTGCAAGTTAACAGAGGACTTGAAGTCAACTGTACACTAGTTCCCTGTCAGTCAAAGCTAATTCCCAGAGATTAGAGGAGGAAAATCCCTGCACTCTCCCAGGTCCTAAATCCTACCATCTGAGAAGAGCATTTTGTTTCTAAATAATCTTTTTAGAAAAAAAACCCTCCAGACCAGAATTGCCCAGTCATTACTACTATCTACACTGAAATATGAATGGAAATGAACTAAGACTGGTCTGTGGCTGTGACTTAGTTCCCAGAGCACTATTACCAGTGCCACAAGTGTTTACTTGGATTAACTCAGTGATCAGGAGGGTTCATGTCAGTAACAAACCCCCAACTGCAAATCCCTCTCTTCTGCTTTTCTTATGCAACTGCTGAGCAGTTTAACTGAGGGTGGGAGTATCTGAAACTCTCTGAAAAATAGACACAGACAGAAAATCTACATCATTCTTTTGTTGTTAACCACAAAAGGAGGATTTTCCCAAAATTTAGAGGTGTATTTGCTCTTCTGACTGCTTCATGCCTGTACACTAATGATCTTCCCAAAGTCTGTGAGCATCCCTTCTCTTAACTGAGCTCTGCTTTTCAGATTTTGTCAATACCTTCTCCACTTTGTGTCCTTCCCCATCTCCCAGTTTGTTTCATAAAAGCACCAACTAGCATGATTCTGTGGTTGCTCTTTTGCATCTACCTTTGGATCAGTATTTTAATCTACCTTTTCTTCTCCTAGCAAGCGTGAATGTTTACGAATATTCAGTTTGAAATTCAACCAGGAGTTCACAGCTGTGCAATTCTGACTCTCTACTAATATTACAATTGAGAGAATTAAAATAAAGAAGAGACTTTGCCATAATTTTAAGACAATGGCAGATTTATCACTTTTTATTACACTGAGGAACATCCAGTAAGTGGGCAGGGAGTAAATAATGACCTCCCTGGTGCCAAAGAGCTTATTGTGCACGTGGCTGGAGGGGACTGACAGGACCTAAGACACACAGAAGGGATACAGGAGGTTCCACCTCCAGCTCCAATTCCTCACTCATGGCAAAACACAGCATTCCACTTCCAGGTTTTCTTATTCCTCTCTAAAATTAGCAGCATTTGCTTCTTAAAATGCTCTATGCTGCTGGTATCTATTTGCTGTTGAAAATTCTGGACTGATTTGCTATCGTGCAGTAGAAAAAAAATGCACAATGTTTTTAAAAATATTTTTCTTCTTATTTCTTACCCAGTTGAGAAAGGAAGATTGGAACCACTCAACACCTTTGACTTCACCTCCTCAAACAATTTCTATGTTAATGCCTTATTACGTGGCAGACTTTGAGCAACGGTCAAGGAGCTCTTAGAAGTAGGAAAATTCTGCAATATTGTGAAAGTTAATGGAAAGCTACTAAAAAGTATATTGAAAAGAACAAAGGAGGATTAAGAATACCTTTAAGCATTCCCCAAATTAATTTTTATGTTGATTCAGGTCTTATTGGAAAGAAGATATAATATTTCAAATGCTCCTGAGGCATTTTTAAAGTATTCTACAGAAAAGACCAATGTGATTGACATTCTAGTGTCACATCTTCAGCAGATAGTCTTCTTCACCCCCTTCATGCCTCAGAAATGTTCTTGCCAGACCCCAAATTCTTCCCGACTTTATTTCCACTGTATTCACCCATCAGTTCCCACAGCTTGTTCTTTTCCTCCTACTGCCTCCAGAGCACCTCTTAGAAACCCTTCAGAACTCTCTGGAGAAACCAGGAATTGCGTTTCCTAAGGGATATCCACAGGGTAGAGAAAAGCCTATGGTCCCCCAGCACCTCCTGGGAGCACAACCCCAAAAAATCCATTAACAGCCTTAGAATGGAGATGGCCCAGGGCACAATGGCAATCATTTTAATGCCCTCAATCTGCAGTTCAAAACAGAGGAATTTATCTAAATAATGCATTTGGTTGTATCTATAATGGCCCTGACATTAGCAGGTCAACATCAAATACAGAAGAGTGAAAGCACCTCAGCCCCAGAAGAATACAGATGATCTTGCACATTCCTCAGCAGCCCTGCTCAGCTATTACATGCTGTGTCTGAGAGCAGATGAAGAATAATGACAAATCATATCCAATAAACTCAAGATGTAAAACACTTGAACTATTTTGCATTCTTGCTGATAATTGTAACTGATCTGGAATATCAGATCGTTAGCAGGAATAAGACAGCAGCTCATTAATGAAGAAAAACTGAGATTTTGTTTGCATTGTACTGAATTATAATTATCTGGAAATAAATACTCTATTGTTACTCACTCAGAAGTAAACATAATTTTGATGCAAAGTCAACATCTTAAACCCTGTTTCTTATCTTGCATCCTTTTAGCTCAAAATATCACATCTACCTTTTTGAGTTATAGAGGCAAAGAGAAGCCTGTGCACTCAAGTGAGGTTTCTCATCTGGAGATCATCTCATGATCTATAGCTTATTTTCAAGAGAGAATAGTGCTTTATTTATTAATTTCATGATTTACACATGCTGGATATTCTATATCTACATACAGTGCAACTTGACTGGTTTTAAATCAGAATATTAGGAAGCATAGATCCTTGTTGAGAATAAGTTATCCTATATAAAGAAAGTATGAACCCACACCAGTTTATGGTAGAATTCATTTTTAAATATCAACCCCCTTTTGGTAAGGGAAAGGCAAGAAATATTTTAGTTTATTTAGAAACAACCAAAAGCTCACACAATAGAGGGTGATACATGAACCTTTCTTCTCAAAGCACCATGGCAGAGTTCAGCTGGTTTTGCCTTGGGGCATTTATTTATACTATTTTGGTAATTCAGGAAAAAAAACCCCCAAACCTCTGCACCCAAATTCACTTTTAGGTCCAGATGAGAAATAGAAAACATAAATCAGGAGGTGAATTTCCAGGCTGCTAAGCACTGAAGTGGTACATAATGCATTACACCAAAGACCTACATTCAATTCTGACTACAACAGAACTCCCATCATGGCATGTGTTTTTTTAAGCTGTTAAACTTGATTAAACCTTTTTTTTTTCTATGAAGAGCTGTGTTCCCATTCTACAGTCTGACATAACAAAGGCAGGGTTTTCCTCCTGTCCCCATGGAAATCACCTTTGCCACAGGGGCACCCACAACTTTAGAGAACCTCCACCTTCCACCCACAGTTCCTTGGTAGTAGCTGCTGTAAATTCACAGGCAATTCTTATTCAGCATTTAAAAAATAATGGAAAAGAAGTGTTTTCTTTCCCTGAAAAGACCAATCTCCCTTGACCAGCAATGCCTTACTGGCTCCACCAAAATCTCTGGCTGCTTTGACTGGATGATTTATGTTACCTCCTGGCAGTTAACTCGCTCCCAGCTTTGCTGTTCATTACCTGGAACCTATCACATCTTCTTCCCCACTGCTGTTTTATGGAGCGCTCAGTTTCACAAATCAAAGATAGTCAGAGGAATGAAAGTTGACTTTTTCCCTTCCTCAGGAAGACTCAAAACTTCCATCTTCACAAGATAAAAGACTGGTGATCAAAACAGACACAAACGGTATCCAGGAAAGCAAAATAAGATCAAAACTGGGACACACAAACTCCTCTGCTTAGTTAAAGGACCAGTGTCTGCATATCCAGACTATTTTTGAGGTGCTAACATACAATGGGAATTGACTTATGACATCTAATATGAAACAACTCTGTCACTAACAATTCCCCACTGTCATCCCCTTCAAAATAAGCCAAAACCAAGCCCCAAATACCCTAAGATCATCCTTGACATTTGCATTCCTATGCAGGGATCTAGAAACAACTCATATCACCATTTTCTTTCATTGTCCATGGTTCCATTTGGCCAAATAAAACATTTGTACATCGACAGTGTAAAAATAGTCCCAGAGATAATAACAACATAATCAGAAGGATGGATATCTTTTGAAAGCATGAACGAATTTGGATTTTTCCCTCAAAATAACTTGTGAAGAATGAGGGTATTTTGTAATTCTTACGTCCATTGTTTACGTCCCCCTATTCAGCTTTCTGGGTGCTATTTATAAAGAGAAAAAGAATGAGTCACCACTGCCTTGTCTTGGGATGAGCCCTTGCACTGTGAGATGTAAAACTGGCACAAAAAGGCCCTTGGGGGCAGGTGCTTTTCAGAAACAACAGCAACATCCACCCAGTAACAGGAAAAACTCAGTTCTGGGCTCAAATATAACAGAAGAAAGAAATATGTGGAAGAACAGAATAGATACACTTGATCAGATGGTGCCTCTCCAAGAGCAAGACACCCTGATAATCCCTTGGAGGACTTGGGAAAGGACCAAGAGCAGCTCTGTGGTTGCTGAAGGTTTGTTAAGAGACTACTTTATTTCACAGCAACCATTAAATGCAAAGTCTTTACAGAAAATCCATATGGCCTAGAGAAAACTAATGCCTAATGCTGAAAATTTCCCATATGGTATCTCTATTTACTTCCCAGAAGGCCAGGAGATAAGGAAGCTTTTAGGGCCACCTTCAGCATCAAATAAGCAAGGGGACAGGATGGGTCAAGTGGGACTTTTCAGGAAGGGTTAAATAAAGGCAACATCATGAGGAAAAACTAACTCATACCAATTCCTGACAAATCAGGGTCACAATTGGCAATACAAAGTCTAGATTCCAAGATAGATTTAACCCTGAAACTTTAACAGAAACAGATGGGTTTTTTACACTTATAATTATTGTTGCTGTCTTGAAAAGTTGTAGCTCTGAAGACCTTGCACTGACTCACAGAGACAAAAAGGAGATATAAACCACGTAGCTATTTATGCCATCTACTTGCTGACAGTAGTAACAAAGTCTTTGCATCCTGTGTCAACAACCAAAAAACAGAGACACTTCTACATGCAGAAACCAAGAAGACACTGCCTTTCTCTTCATCTCTCTGCCTAAACCAACTCCTCAAATGGCAGTCCCATTACTCATGATTGTGGCTTTAGGGCAGCACCCTCTGTAACCAGCCCTACTTGTGAGTCTAGAACTCCACAGCTCATACAAGAGGAGTCAAGGAAGGTGATTTTACTTCACTACTCAACCCTGGTGAGAGACCCCAACTGGAGTTACTGTGTTGAGGGCTCCAAAACTGAACACAAGAACACTGAGCTCTTGGAGCAGGTCCAGAGGAGGGCCATGAAGATTATCAGAGGGCTGGAGCACGGGATGGAGTTTGGGGCTGTTCAGCCTGGAGAAGAGAAGGCTCAGGGGGACCTCAGAGTAGCTTCTCAATACCCCTTTCAGGGGGCTACAGGAAGGCTGGGGTA
>VZTY01027838.1:21363-54555 GCA_013400935.1 Turnix velox
GTTGGAACTAATGATCTTGAAGGTCCCTTCCAACCCAAAACATTCTATGATTCAACAACACCCTGCCACAGCCCCAACAGCTTGTACAACCATCACCTGATGCAAACTTTGGGCCTCTTCCAAGGAACACCAGCTCTGAAGGAGATGTTAGTAATTCACCCCACATGTTCCATGGCACTTGGCCCAAAGTTAACACCATTTTTTCTTAAATCTGCAGTGTTTCAGTAAGTTTGGAGGTCAGTGAATAAGAATGAGCAGAATCAATTCAGCAGGCAGGGACTGTAGAATTTAATTTTCCTCACTTTTCTTCATATACAAACCAGCAAGCATTAATAACCCACACAGGCTGAGGGATTACAGACACTACTAAGGTGTATTTCTACTTCTTTTCTTTTATATTCCCTATAAAAGGCTTTGCAAGCTTCAACACTGATTCTAAGACACACCAAAAAGCCCCACGAACAGAGTCCAGGCTACTGAAGGGTTCCACAAAGAAACTTTATCTGCATTTCAGAATATCTTTCCTTTGCACAATGCAATCCCGAAATTGCTGCAGGACATCACAGCCACAAAACCCTTTTAACATGGACCTTCTGCAGCAGCTCATTTGCTAATGTCTGCTGCTGAGGGATCTAAGCCTGGCCTCAATCTTCTTTTAATGAAAGAGAAGGAAGAGGATACTTTAACAGCTATTATTAGCTCTTTGTACCTGTCTGCTGAAAACAAAACAGAGCCCCTAATTCCTCAGGCTTTCTTATAGACCCAGGGAGACTCATCTCAATACAATTAATGCAGGGTGAAAAGCCTTACAACATATCACAGCCAGTTCAGTGGGCAGAGATTTCCTCACTTCAGGACCTAAGATTTAACATTTACACTTGGAAAATCAGATTTTCACTGCTGTGGCTTTGGGTCAATGTCATTTCTAGGGTAGGATTTTAGCACCAGCTGAAAAATGAAATTGCAACATGAGCATCTTTTTGTTGCCCCTAATATCTGCATGGTGCAATAGAGATGTAAACTCCACGGCAGCCACAGTAGTGCTCAGGAGTGCTGGGTTTGAAGAATACAATATTTTATCAAAGACAAGTAAAGAGGCCAATTATAGGGAGGGGACCAAGGACCTTCACTTATCCTACTTCTTCCTGCTGAAGAAGGTTTAAGGAGTATCTGCTTCCATTCCTGAAGATGAGCATGATCTCCTGGGACCGGCACTCCCACTGACACACAAGGAATCTTTTTCTTCTCACTAAATAGTAAAAAACATCTTTCAAGTCTAATACTTGCTAAAGGATTTGCCTAAAATGTTTGATGAGTGGGGAAAAATGGTAACATATGTGATTGCTTCCCTAACTGGATGATTTGGTAATTAACCATTACCGGGTAATTGATATAAACCTAAAGGGATTACACTCTTAAAGTTCAGAGCGAGGTGGTTGGATAAACCAGTTACAGGCACTCCAAGCACAGCACAGATTGTGACTGCAGCTGGATTTTACTCTCATACTCATTATGAAGCCTGAGTAATTTAGGGAGAGAGTGATTTGCAGCCAAATTCACAAAAAAATTTGAAATATGCACGAATGCATGTATTCAAAGATCTAAAGAGACCTAAAGAGGGTAAAAAACCCAGCCCTGGAATGCTTTTGTGCAATGTTAATTTAGCTTTGCTTTTCTCCTCTTCATTCCAACTAAGTCATTAAATCTCTACTTTGATATTAGCCTAATTAAATAAAGGTAAATGAGGAAATCAGAAAGTTTTCCACAAGCAAACCTTTGGTCTCAAAAGGGAGGCATTATTTTTACATTAAAATTATTTATTGTTGGCAGAAAAACAAATTGTCTAAATATAGTAACACCTGGTGAAGCAGGAACATCAACAATTTTCACCTAGCTGTCTCTTGGTAAAACATTAATTAAAGCCAGAACTGTTAATAAGGCTTGCTCTATCTTACTGTCTCAGAGTTTATAGTACTGAAAGTGGCTAGGATTGCTGTTTTCCACAAAATAATTTCTAAATTATCCCTCTATATGTGAGGGTGGTGAGACACTGGCCCAGGTTGCCCAGAAAGGGGGTGGAGGCTCCATCAATCCTGGAGACATTCAAGGCCAGGTTTGCTGAGGCTCTAAGCAACCTCATCTAGTGCAGGATGTCCCTGCTCATGCAGAGGGTTGGACTAGATGGTCTTTGAAGGTCACTTCCAACCCAACACATTCTATGATTCTATGAAATTAAGCAACACAAAAAACCCAAGGGAATATACAACAAATAGAGTTTAACACTTCTTGTCCCACACCACATCAGCCTTTCTGTTGTCTGTTTAAACATGCAGTACTTAGAGAATGCTTCCTCCAGGATTAATTTTCATATGACTACACCTAAAACAATCATTCTAAATAAAACATGTCCTGCCTTTGTTTGTGCATCGTTTGGTTTCAGCTACTTCAGGGAAAATTGGAAAAGTAGAGTCCCTCCCTTACAGCTTGACAGGGAAAATAATTGGTGGTGCTTTGAGGTCCAAAGAGCACAAGGTGCAGGGCACTACATCATGTGTTAATGGAGAAGGCTCCCAGTTGAGTCACTCTGATGCTGTCAGACTCCAGGTCAAAATATTACCATTACCTAAAGAGAACATCTGGAGTTGAATGCTAAGTTCCACGTTTATTATGATAAAAAGGATAACAGTGGTTATTGTGATTTATGGTGTGCAGGGAAAGGCTGGATCTCGATGCTAGCTTTCACACTTAGGCTAGTTTGTCCTTGATTCAAGCCATGTAGAGTTTAAGGATGGAGTAAAAAGATCTACAGAAATGCAGGGGAAGGACTTTTTAATATGATATCGGATGGGAGGACTAGAAAGAATGGATGTAAATTGGAAGGGGGCTAGATTTAGACTTGACATAAGAAAGAAATTCTTTCCAGTGAGGGTGGTGAAGCACTGGAACAGGTTGCCCAGAGAGGTTGTGGATGCCCCCTCTCTGGAGGTGTCCAAGACCAGGCTGGACAAGGCACTGAGCAGCCTGATCTAGTGGGAGGTGTCCCTGCCTATGGCAGGGGGGTTGATGATCTTTAGGGTCCCTTCCAACCCAAACTATTCTATGATTCTATGATTTATGTGTGTGTAAAAACTTTCTCAAAGCAGTGAGGTGTGGGTTGGTCTCTTCTCCTAGGGACAGGCAATGGGACAAGAGATAACAGCCTCAACTTGTGTCAAATGTTTAGGATGGGTATTAGGAAAAAAATTGACACTGAAAGGGTTATCAAACATACCAACAAGCTGCTCAGGGGCTGAGGCATCATCCCTGGAGCTATTTAAAAGCTGGGCAAACACAGAGAGAAGAAACATGTTTCAGGGATGGTTCTTGTCTGAGTTGATTGTCAAGACACAGCTGAGCTGAATGCTCCCTTCCAGTAAAGGCCATTCTGTGATTCTATACAAAAGTTAGCATCCTAGTTTCACAAAAATCTCTCAGATTTTCCCAATTTTAAAAACTAAGCCCTCCTGTGCATTAACAATACTGCCTATCATTCTGCATTTCAAAACACTTCCCAGCAACACACCCTAAACCCAAAAATATGGTGTAAGAAAACAAGAATTCTTCTTTTTTTCCATCATGGACAAGTTGGTTTTTTTTACATTTTGCTTTAAGTATTTCAGAATCAAGTGTGGCAGAGACATAATAAAAGCAATTAGCAAGCAGGTTGCCTGGTGCTAGGTTATTAACATATTCATGTGCAGTGAAAGAGGCCAGTAGTTGTGAATTTACCAGCAGCTGGCAGGCAATCTATCACTAAGTATCAAATCCAATCAAGGAGAGAGAATCCAGAAAGAGAAGCAAAATGCAGGAAGCCAAAATCACTGTGTGGACACAGCAAAAGATTCTAAGTCATACAATATAAAAAACAAGAGCTAATAGAAACATCTGCTAAAGAGAGCAGCTTTGAGATTTGCAATCTCAAATTCCTACGTCCTCTCAAGGTGTCATTTTAGTCCAACTCACCAAGAATTTGCTCTCTACATCTTTTTCATCCCTGGCCTCCCAGCTGTTCCCATCAATGTGACAATTCCCAACTGCAGAGCTGGCAGGGGCCCAGTAAGGAACAAAGTAACAACAATCACATCTCATTTTTCATAATTATCTAAAATGCCACACCAGGATAACAAGGTCTCACTGTTATATAAAGATCTCAGTGACTGAAAGCACCATCTCAGAAACTTCACCTTCTATTATTTTCTTTTCATGAAATAAAATTGACATTAGAAAACTGTTCAGACACAGAGGTTTTATAATTAATTTTTTTTAAATGGAAGTAATAAAACTAAAGTCAAATTACAACACAAAGGCAATTAAGGGAAGTGATTTAGCTAAAATAGTATCAATCCTTAATTGGCTGAGAATTTAAATAAAGTATTAGTCAATATTGAAAAATAGAATCTTCTGGTGCCTTATTCAACATGATCAGAATCAACCACAAGAGCTAAAATTCAGTATCACTGAATAATCCTTCAGAAATTAATTGAAATACTCAAAACATGCAAAGGCAAAGAATTTTATCTTAACAATATCCCTGAACTTAGGGAAAGCAGAGGAACAATTTTGTAGCTGTTAACTACATGATGCTTTCTGTTTTCCTTTCTGCTCATTTTCATCCACCAAATCCATGATTTTTTTTTCTTCACAAAGGACACAGAGCCATAATTTTCAGCTAAACCAAAAATAAATACCCACCTTAACTTCTGGGCATCAGTTCTCTGTTCCATTTGCAGTGAACACTGGGGTAGTATTTGCTGTGTCCTCACACACACTCCCAGGACAAAAAATTTCCTCTGTAAAATCACTACCTTGCAAGATCCAACACTCAATGACAGCAAACTTCAGAGGAGCTTAATATCCTGTGGGAATCCCCACCAACCATCCTCTGGCCCTGAAACTGTTATTTTTACCTCCATTTCTGTCATATAACAATTACTTTGTGTCCTTGAGACCAAAGAGAGTTGTGTCCTTTGTGTCCTCCACACTCCAGCCCACAGCTGCATGGAATTCCCAATTCTAGTCTTTTTTGTCCCATGTTTGCAGCTATTTCAAACTATTTTTAGTTTATTAATGAAAGAAAACACACAGCTAAAAGCCAACTGCAAACTAATGGTGCTTCCCATGGCCATGTCTCTTCTTGGTCAAATGGTCCACAGAATGACCCGGACTGGAAGGGACCTCAAGGATCATGTAGTTCCAAACCCCCTGCCTAGTCCAGTCCCCTTTCAACACAGTATGATTTCCCATCAGAACACCAAGAAGGTTTTCAGATAAAATCCTGCTTCATCTCCTTGACACATTTCTTTCTCAGTTTCACAGAGAGGACATGTCAGGCCTCTGGTGCCATTCAAACCCCTTTCTTGGAGATTATCAGCACTGAACTCTTTGAATCAGTATTAGCAGGTTGTGACTTCTTTGCTGACCATCATGATCCACTGCCCTTTCACTGCCTCCCACCCAGATTCTAATCATCTGCTTCAAAATTTATTTTCTTCTTACACTCTTCCCTGTTTTCTTTGCTAAACTTTTCCCATTTCCAGCAACATCTGACTGCACCTCATTCACCTTTTGGTCTTCCTTCAAAATTAATACTCATCATTCAGAAATCAAACCTGTAATAGCTAATTTCCATTACAAGGATTACAGGACTTCTACATTTGTCATTCCCACCCACACGCCTGCATCTCTTACTTTGTCTCTTTGCATACTTCATTTCATCCCTTGAAATGTAGTTTTAAAACCACCTTGGAGCACTGTCTGCTCCCATGTGAGTTGTGGGATTTCTGATGATCAGCCATTCCACTGTCACACAGGGGTTGCCTCCAAACTGGCTCCCCTCTCTCCTGACACACACACACTGCCTTTCAGATGTATGATGTCTCACTGCATCCAATGGCAAGCTCTGGTTTGGCTCTTTTTTGACTGTGTCTTGTTTTGTCTACATAGAAATAGGTTTCTTTTGCTTTCCAGTGAGGACAGAAATACCTCCTATTTCCATGGCTGTAGAATAAAACAAACCATGCAGCCTTCTACAAATCCAGTGCAAAACCTACAGGTACTGGACAAAGAAATAAAATGTCATACAAATAAGATGAACAAAACATTTTTTAAATTGCTTTCATTCCCCATAAAACAGAAACTATCCATCATGAACAGGCATGGAATGTATGTAACTCTTGATGTTATTTCAGTGCCCAGTATGTTACATTCTTATTGAGACAACCATGGAAAAAACCTCCTCCACAGCTTCAAAGCCTTTCTGTAGCCCCTTTCAGGTATTGAGAAGCTACTCTGAGGTCCCCCCTGAGCCTTCTCCTCTACAGGCTGAACAACCCCAACTCCTTCAGCCTGTCCTGAGAAGGGAGATGCTCCAGCCCTCTCATCATCTTCATGTCCCTCCTCTGAACCTGCTCCAACAGCTCAATAACATTTTTATGTTGAGGGCTCCAGAACTGGACACAACACTCCAGTTGGTGTCCCACCAGAGCCAAGCAAAGGCCCTACTTGTCTTGCTACAGCCCAGGAAATCCAGCACAGAATAAATGAGGTCTCTTTACACATCAACAGGGTAACATTTTGTCATTAAACATCTTCCTACATCCGCAGTCCCAAAGTATACCCTAGTCCGGATATAATTGTAGTAGTGCTATAAAATCATCATTTGCTCAAGTGATGCTTTTTCCTTCTAATTAAAACAGAATTACATAAATGAACCCTTCCATCTGATAGCCCAAACCATTTAATCATCTAAAAAAGGAAACCTGAATACTGTAATTATTGACTTTAGAGGGGTGAGAAGGCCAAAGATGGCTATGGAAGCTGTGTAAGACGTGAGAGAGGAGCTGGGAGAGTGAATGCTGTGTTTGCCAGGCTCCATTATCCCCAGCAGAGCACTGGGAAGCCAGGCAGAAGCACCAGCACTGTGTTTTCCTCTTTACAAACAGATGTTTTCTAAGGCCTGGGCTTCATCCTAAAGAGAATCCCAAAGGCAGCTTTCAACAGTCATCCTCACAGGAAAGCATTGGAAATTTCCGCCAAGCCACATAAACCTGACCATCATGAACAAGCAAACTAAGATTTTCCTGTTGTGTCCCTCTCTTTAGTGTCCAGAGAAAACTTCTAGCTTGATCAAATGCTTCTAGAACTATTTTTACAAGTCTTAGTTTCTATTATTTCCATTATTTTCCATTGTGTGTTAAAGGGGATGTGTTAGAATGAAACCCATCCTTCTCTTGAATCTATATTGATTTATAGAATCATAGAATAGTTTGGGTTGGAAAGGACCTTAAAGATCATCGAGTTCCAACCCCCCTGCCATAGGCAGGGACACCTCCCACTACATCTGCTGCTCAGTGCCTTGTCCAGCCTGGTCTTGAACACCTCCAGAGAGGGGGCATCCAAAACCTCTCTGGGCAACCTGTTCCAGGAAAGGAACTCACTGGAAAGAATTTCTGTCTTATGTCAAGTCTAAAAAGCCATTACTTGAAGATCCTGGCTCACTGAAGTGCATAAAATCAGCTTGCATGATTAAAATAATAAGAAAGACCCACACAAGTATTAAAAAAAAAAATAAAAAAATCATAGAATAGTTTGGGTTGAAAGGGACCTTAAAAATTGAGTTCCAAGCCCCCTGTCTATGGCAGGGACACCTCCCACTAGATCAGGTTGCTCAGTAATGGACTTAATAGTGTCTGAAAACACCAAAACTTGACTTTGCTTCTATACAGGATACCTGCCCTTCCTAGTTCTACAGTCAGTCACAGACTCTAGCTTTGAATCCAGCTTCAAAGAGAAATTTGATATTTCTTCTCTGAGGAAAGCAAACTCTGGATTGTGCCTCTTTGATGTCTTGCTACACAACTAAAACCCCCCAATTTTATGTGGGTACAACTAAACAACACCCCACCATCAACCTATTTACCCAAGGAAGAGCTTAGCAGCTGTAGCATTTGGTCTAGAGAGCAGATCCCCATGTACCACAGATTGGTGGATAAGTGGTGATGTAACAAAGTGCTTAAAGCAAAAACTAACTGCAGAGTGAAGAATGTCTGGGCTTCTGCCTGCCTGTAAGAGTTAACACTTATTTATTAAGGGTTAGAAGATCACGTGGTTGCTGGAGGAGTTTTGCTATTGTTGGCCAAATTGGGCAGATTTATACTTCCCCAATATTTCATCAATACCCAGCTCCATAATATGACCCTCACTTAGTACAGGCCCAAGCTTCTGTGTCACTAAGAGCTATTTTGATGTAAAACGGAGCAACAATGTGGTTTTTAGTGGCAGAATATAAAATAATGAGCTCCTGGGATGTCTCACCTACATTTTGCAACTAATGACCACAGCTTATGCCTACTCATGGACTTCACAAGTAAAGCAATAAGGTCAATAGAGGAGGAAAAACAAAAAAACCAGCTAAAAACTTGGTAAAATAAAGCTCCTGAGTGAAAACCTCAGACTGAAATCCTGCCTTTCACTGAACCACAAGAGCAACAAGCCTCTGATAAACAATTCTTTTTATAAACAGTGGAAAAAAGAGAGGAAAGCCCCCACATAAATACTCCTGAGATAATACATCATGGCTATCACTTCTCTATTAGGCTTTTAATATATTTCCAGAAGTTTGCTTTTGGAAAGATGGCACATGTTAATGCATCATTCCCAGTCTCCCCAACAACTATCTTGCCCTGTTTTTCCTTTAAAAAACAGCATCCCTATGTCACTTCATTGTCCCTAAAAGCTAATTTCAGCACAGGCTGAACCAGGAGAAAGAGAGGCAGCACTGAGCAGTGCTGTAATTTAATCCTCCTCCCTATATGTGTTCAGGTGTTCAGCATGAGAAATGAAAATAAAACACCCACTAACAATAATAAATTAGTGAACTTAACATTAGCCCACAGGAAATTGTTCCTTGTAATTTCTAGTAAAGAATTACTAAGCACACTAAATGTCAACATCAAGAAACAATTTCCTTGATTTACTGAAACTATAAAGTTGGCTCCATGCAATTCAAGAAGGGGATTTTTGCCTTTTTTCCTTTCTTCTTCACCCACATATGCTGACTGTCATTAGAAGGAATTCATGGGTTTTGCTGATGAAGAGAGGGGCTGAAATAGTTTATTAAAACTGAGCTTTATGTTTTGAGGCTTTGCATTTGATTGCGTCTTGGCAACATTAAATAGACTGACACACCATGGATGAATGTAGAGAAGACTGGGGCAAGAGGAGACAGAGGGAAGAGGAGTCAGTATAACCCCATCCTCCTCCTGCAAGAATCAACAAATATTTAGCTGCAGAGAAAAACTAAATAATTCCTTTGCTAATTTCTATCCTGGCTTTTCTTTACTGCTACAACTCACAATACAGGTACTGTCTGCAAGAGGAATATGTGACAAGAGAGCACAGACTTCTCCCAGACACGATAAAGAGCTTAAAGTACCTGGGTCACAGCAAGCTGTCACAATATAGTAAATACCCATTTGTCTTCTTCTGAGTGCTGCAATTATGATTAGCCAAGCTTTGCTTTTAAATAAATGTTTTTCTAACAAGAACAATGGCATTTCTGACACAGCAGGAATGGGACAAGCTGAGGCCTGGGGAGGTGACCCCACAGTGGAATGGGGCTGACAGTGCCCAACACTGGAACAAACAAACCCCAAGCTCTACCCAGCTGCTCATGTAGCCCCAGCTATTAATAATCACCTAAAATAATTCATCTACCAGCCCTTCTTAAAGCTTTCTGGTCTAAAAAATAACAGCTATGTAATTCTAAGAGCACCATGGTAAGAAGCAGGTCTTTGCCAGCTTGCAAGATAAATATTCTACTTTGAGAAAGAACCTTTTAAAACAGCTCTTGAACTATACACATTGTTATAGAGGACAAGCACATGATATGAGACAAACATTTGGAAAAAATACACCACAAGCACAAAGTATTTCACTACGTCTTTCAGAACTGTTTGTGCTGCATTCAGCTCTTTGTTAAGTGAAAAAAATGCAAAAAGAAAACAAAACATAAATAAAATTGAAACTTGCCCTCTAAAAACTGCATGTCCTTGTTGACTCCCTCATAGTAATTACTGAAAGAAATGTTCTGCTGGGAAGAAATACAGAGGTTCTTTCAAATCCATGACAAACAACACACTTTGTGGCTCACAGGTTGCAAAAATGAATAGAACCAATACGTACTAAATTCTAACGGCAAGGAATTGTGTGGTGCAGAATTACAGGCAGAGCTTTTTGGAGTTCTTCATCAAATTGCTGGAGTCAGAAGTTTCACTCCAAGGATATATTTGTCACTGGTTACTACAACTACAAGCACCTCTGCGTGGCACTATTCAAATTCAGGGGTTTCTTATTAAAACTCTGCCCAAATGCAACATCAGCACTATGAGTTGCTGCTGGGGAGACTGGGAAAGCATCCCAGCCTCTTCTCCCTGTGTCAGACCATCACAAGATCCCCCAAACTGCAGGAAATGCCCTCAATTCCTGCCTGATAACCTCCACTACACTGTTAACAACCATAAAAGTTACCAATGTTGCATGTACTAAGTGCCAATTTGATTGGCAATCACAGCCAAGGCAGTGAAAGCAATCAGAGAGCTGCACTCACTGCAGCCACACAGAAAGGAGGGATCGAATCAGGGAGCAGAAAAGCCAAGTGAGGAAAGTGAGAAAAATCAACCTTCCTGCAATTCTGCTCCCATTAAGGTAAAGAATAAAACTGTCTTTGATTCTTAATCAATTCAGCCAATAGTCAGCTTTGAGAAATTGCTTCAAATACTCGAGCAGAGTAGTCTGAGGATTATCTCTGTCTCCATCAAGGTAAACAATCCAGGAGCGTTTTTAAATATCAGCCAAAGAGAACTGATAGAAAAGCAGACCTTTAAAATGGTAATGAAAGAGGTTATTCAGATATAATCCCATTATATTTCAGCTTCAGTACTGGGAGCTATTTGATTTCAGACTACACAAGTGCTGAGAATAAGTGAGAGCCAAGTGAATGTCCTGATACCTGCAGCCACTACACCCACCCAGATGAAGTTGCTCCAAGGTGCTGGTCACACTTGTCAGGCTGCTATTTCTGGTTATGTCAGGGACATCAGCCCTCCCCTTATCTACAGATTCTCTGCTGAACATCCTGAAAAACATGAGCAACATCCTCCTCTCTACTACAGCCCCTGCAAGGTACACAGAGACAGGTAATATACAGAGTTGGGACAATAGTGACAAGGTATCACAGAAACACAGAATGTCAGGGATTTGGAGAGATCTTCTAGTCTCAGTCTCCTGCTGGAGCAGGAACACCCAGATCAGGTCACACGGGAAGGCATCCAATTTGGATTTTAATATCTCCAGAGAGGGAGACCCCAAACCCTCTCTGTGCAGCCTGTGTCACTCTTCTCTCACCCTCATCAAGTTTTTTTTCTGTTTGTTTCAACTACAGCAGGACCTACTTACAGAGAAGGGGCTGCAAACATTTTGCAGCTGAAGATCTGCATGAACCGAGAGATCAGCAAAGGGGAACAGCTTTTCATCTCTATCTGTTGTATTTTTTAATGAAAACATTAGGATTTATATTACCCTGTCATTACATATAGGCATACAGAGAGGGAGTTGAAAAGGAAAGCCACCTGCAGGTATAATTAATATCAAGAGCAATATATTTGTGAGAAAGGTACAATTATGTGGGGAAAATGAGAAGGAAATTAGACCTTTCTCTGCTAACTGCACAAGTGAGGTCTGATCCAAAGATCAAGTCAACTTTACAAGACTTGAGCTGCTTGGCTCTGCTCTGGATTAAAGCTGGTGTGCTCTTGGGAGACCCTTCCAGGTTGGAGTCAGCACATTCCAACTTCCAACAGCAGCTGTAGAGGGAAAAACCTGGCAAATTCTACTGAAGGAAGGAAAACTCTCACAAAAGGTCTAGAATCCTGAGCACAGACTGCTCTCCTGTGCCTTCCCACATCCTAAATGTACCTGACCTTTTATCTTTCCACACTATCATTACCCATAGTTATTTGGAGTAACTCCCCACAGGCATTTCACACTTTCCTTGCAGTTATTTCTGCTTCTCCACTGCAGCAAATGCTCCTTCCTCTTCCTTCCTGCTAAAGTCTCTGAAACTTCATCAATAATAGAGCATTGTGCTGTAAGTGGTAATTTGCAATGGCTTATTTGCACTGCAAGACTTTGATAGCAAGAAAGACAAATTTGTCTGTGATCCACCAAATCCCCTGTCAACTGGAAAATTAAGCAGAAGAATGCAAAGCCACGGCTCTATGTAAATGCATTTCCCACATCCTTCATCCACAGCAAAGTTTACAAAACTGGTTACTAATTCTGGCTGCCCACTCAGTCACCAAGCCCCAGTGAACAGAGCCAGCTCCAGTTCTCTCCCCAGCTTTACTGGTGCCTCTACAACTGCAATCGCTGATGAGGTTTTTCTCCTTTAGGGAGTATTATTTAGGAACAAATTCACTTTGGGGAGTACAATTCAACTAAAGCCTGAATTGTAGAGTCTATAAAGCTATCTATAACTGCATCTTCAACAGGGAAAATAATTTTTTAGATGTACAAATGAGAGACAAATCATGGAGGTCAGTATCACACATAAACCTACAGAGGCTACACAATTACTCCACTGGAGATCCATGATTAATACTGTTCTTCTGTTTAGGACAGAAATACTGATACTACAGGGAGTTCAAGTCTGACACACACTTCTGAAGGGACTGTCTTCATCCTCCCCACTTCACTATACACTACAGTGTGCATGGCAGAGGGTTGGGTGTAGAAAAACTCTATTCCTGGAGAATAAAACTATAAAAAAAACCAGGAATGACACAGCCATTCCTGCCTGCTGAGGGCTGGTCACTTCAAGGGACCAGTATCAAAGCTCTGAAGATGCAAATCACCTGATGAAAGCAGGGAGCCAGATGGAGGAGAGCTATACCCAAACACCCTTCCAAGGGGATATTCATTAAATATAAGGCAAGTCACTAATGAGACAGTTGTTTCAACTCTCCAGAGAGGGAAATGCCTCACCAGAGCCCAAAAGGGAGACACAGAGACATCAGGACACTGGGTCTTATCCATTCTGTTACTAAGAGCAAGAGTTTTCAGCTCAGCAGCATTCAGTATATCTGCAGAGATGATCTCTCCCTGAAAAATGTTTTGAGCAAGTACATATTAAAAAAGGATAAATGGAAAAACATTTGATGCCCTGATAACTTTACGCCATAAGCCTTATCAGCTGTAATAAAGCAGGCAGGCTCCCAGAGAGGAAAGCCAGAGAGTTGCTTTTGTACTCATAAAAGCTTGGCACTGCCAGTCACTATATTAAAACCTAAACTTTACACACTTGAAATAATTCCTTCCCTTCCCAGTGAGTTTGGAAAACAGCATTTAGCTCTAGGAGCATCTATGCAGTTATTTTAAAACACTGTATTAGGCAGTGCACAGCAGCACCAGCCACATTCATTGCTGAAACCTTGTTTCCCCAACTCTAATTTCATTTGCGAGACCTCTAGAGGGCAGTGAATAAAAGAAAATAAAAGTACCAGAAAGAGCCACAATGTTAAACCCAAATTTCAAAATTGGGATCTCATCTAATTACTTCCTTGTATTGAAAGCCTTCCAGGTAATTCTCTGGATTAATGGATTACTGCAATGGGATTTTTCCAAGCCCAAATCCTGTGCTTTCTGGCAGATTGCACTGACAGACTTCACAGCAGTGCTCTTCCCCTGTGATTTACTGTTTTCAGAGAAAAATTACTCACTTGCATCTGAGCTAAAATATGTAGCAGGCCTGACTGCTGTGGTGCTCATGGGCAAATGAGACTTTTTCTCCTTCCCTATGGAAAGTTCTATTAAGTAAAGAAAAAGGGAAAATACAATTGAGTATTGCTGTTTGCTCAATTTTTAACAGTGTAATATCAATGTCCAAGTTAATATCAAACCAGCTAGGTTCTACAGCTCACTTTAGCTTTCCTGTACAGGACACAAACATGTTGCTAATTACTTATTATATGTTTGACCATGAATAAACAATTAACTCACCCCTTAATGAATATATAAAGTATAGGGCAGAGCTTAAATTAGGCCCAGCAGACAAAGCATTGCAGTAGAGACATTCCTTTCTGTTTTATCTTGCACTAAAGAGTATCTAGCAATACAACACAAGCCCCTTTGATGAACTAATTTCAGTTATGTTTTAGTGAACACTATGCAAACCTAGAGCAGCTCTGATCTACCATTACCATGGGCAGAGCTGCCCACACTACAAATTAATGCCATGTTTATTTTTGGAACACAAAAGAGATCTCCAAATGCATCTAAAACCACCAGGAGCTCAGAGCACCACAAAATGATGGAAAATAGGTGCATTAAATGTGATGCCTGGGGCTCTGAGGGTACTAACTCCAAAGTCCAGGTTGCTCCAGTGAGCCACTGGTCCTTGTGGTGCCAAATGCCATGGCAAATGCCAAACTCCTCCAAAAAAGGAAAGAAAATAAGAGCAGCAATTCAGCAATGCATTATCTCTCCTTGCAGACTCCTGGGTGATTCATGGCCCTTATAATTTGTCATGGCTCCTGAGAAGTCAGACACTGACAATCTACCTGCAGCTTTTTTTTAACCTTGTTTGTGAATTTTTATCTTCCTCCTGTCCTTGCAATCTTTTCCATCAGTGTTTCCCATTGTATCAATTCCCCTTTGCTAAAGAGCAAACAGCTGCTTTTTGATTCACTTTTAAAACACAAGCTCATGCGAAGTTCTGAGCCTTCCTCATATTCCAGCAGTGTGCTGCAGCATCACAGAGGGGTATCCTATGGGAATGAAAAACTGGGAAGATGTTGTTCATGCTCTTTTAAGAAAATGCAACTAAACAATTCTCTTCTTGTCCTTTCTATAGCTGTCCATGTGTCACAGTAAGTGGGGAAAGCAGCATGTTGTACTACTGAGCCAGAAGGAACATCTTTTCTCTCAGGAAAAACCCACTTTTGGTGATAGTGCTACCCGTAGACTTCACCTTTCCAGAAGGAGAGCAAGAAAATGGGAAGTTAGAAGTGAAAACAAGGATACAAATACTAAGGAACAGTAGGACTACATCATGATTTCAAAAAAGTGTGCTCAAAAAGGAGCAAGAAGAAACAGAGAGGCATGACAAAACCTTGGAGCAGCAGCTTTGGATAAAAATAGCCCCAGGCAGATAATACACACTGTCACATCCTCAACAGGTTGTAAAGATGCCTAAAGCTGCATCCACCTGCAAACTGACACAGTACCCATCACCAATGAGTGCATTCTTTGGTTTCTGAGGATGGAAGCCCTGCTAGTTCAGCATCTTTCAGAAGAAGCATTTTTACTCTTAACAGCTAGAACTGGCTCCAAGGCACTCTTCACACTAACTGGATCGTAGGTCCATTTGGCAGGAGGCTGCTCTTATTTTTACTAGGCAGCCTTTATACTGCTCTCTTCACTGCAGGTGAAGTGCTCTTCAAAAAGATTAAATCAAAGTCCATTTTTCAAATACCTTGAAAAATTCTTCCCTCCCAAGAACAAAGGGTATGAAAGGGACAAGAGGCTGAATCCCCTGGTTGTTGAGGAAGGTCACTGCAGTCCTGATTAACAAGGTCCAATCAGACCCTCTAATTACAGACATTGCATGACTGAGATATAATCTAAACCTCATACAGGCTGTATTCTCATAGCAAATGCAGGACTGTTACTGAGATGAAAGCACAAATCCTGGAGAGGTGGAAGAGTAGCACCTTGTCCATCCTCACAGTGATGACACACCATCGGTACAGTCAAAGCAGCCTCCACAAGCAGAAAGCAAGCAAACAAAATAATGTAAAAAATTAAGCTCAGCAGAGAAGTGAAGAGCTCTGTGGTGCCAGCTGGCAAGCCAACAGGTAGACACTACAGCACAGGAGTCATCGTCAACCTCCACAGCCATGCTGCTTCTTCCCCAGAGAAGATCATGATGGCATTCAGCACCCCAAGGAGTGAAACTCATCCTGATCTTCATCTTCTACACAGGTCAGTATTTTTGCCAGCTGCTATTGCTCTTTGCAATCTAATTTTCACTCTTAATTATTTCCTTTGAGAGCTGCAGAAGCACAGTCTGATGCTCCAACTACACAAGTGCCCTTCTCCTCCCTAGGGCTGTTCATCTCCCCTGTTGCAGAGTTCCTTCTACACAGTCCAAGCAGCAGCCGGCCAAAACTCAAAAGAGGTATTTGCCTCATTAAGGCTTTCACCTTAATTTCTTACACAGCTGGTCATGCAGAAAATTTGGCATACCCCCCCCCAACTACAGCAATAGCATTACAGAGAAGCAGAAAGCAATTTGACTACTTAAGACTGCTAAATTAGAAAAGCTTTTATGAATCTACCATTAATATACAGAGAAGGAAGTAAGTCACTCAAAAATAGAAACATTCACCTCCAAAGGCTGCATGGGCTGTAATAAAGATGCACCTTTGAAAGGACTCTAATTAGGAAGCCTGGTGCCACTACATGATCATTAAAGGCTGCACCAAGTTTAAAATTCAAAGGCAATGAGGGCCCAGGTAGCCTAGTTTCTGCCTGTGAGGTAATACACTCTAGAGCAAAAAGCACTTGAACATAAAACTAAGGAAGCAGCAGCTTCAGGGGCTTTGACATAGTTTGTGCAGCAAAAGCCCGATTAAACTATATTTTATTTCAGCCCACCAAATTTTAGTGGCTGAGGCAGACCTTTGTGGTCGTCTTCCTGCAGTCTCCACGTAACAGCCTGCACCCTGCCTGCTTTTAAAGGCCAGGAGTTGGTCAAGTCTCCACATGGCACAGGAGAATGAGGCACTCACACTCCTTTTCTGCACAAAGGATGAAGGTTTCAAGAAATAGATACAGACTGGAGACAAATGAAACTTTTAGCTTGAGTTCAAAGAGAAAAGGCAGGCACTGCTCCCAGGGGAAGTAGGGAGGGAGTCTCTCCATGCTTTGATCTAGTGGGAGGTTTCCCTGCCTATGGCAGAGGGGTTGGAACTAGATGATCTTTAAGGTCCTTCCAACCCAAAGCATTCTATGATTCTACAATTCTAATTAATTACTTTAAATGTTAAAGATGACCTGACTTGAGGTGGAAGAAAAGTTCAGGAAAGCAATGCTTGGAAACACAGCAATTACATTAGCTGGCTTCACAGCTAATTTTTCCCCAAAAAGCAGTGATAAAACCACTCTTTTAAAATCTCTTTTTTTATGAGATGCCTTCATAACAACTACAAATGTACTTTTTTGGGGGGGATAGCACAGATGATGGAATTACTTGCCACATTGTTCAAGTCTGTAAAGTGAGAGGGAGCAATGGAGAGGGGCTCACACACTGCCCACATCACCCTGAAAAGCTAGTGACCTCCAAGAAGGTACCTGTTCTTTTAAGATGGACCTCAGTGGAGAGGTCACATGTTTCTCTGCTAAAGAGGAATAACACATTCAAGGTATTACTCAGCCAAGAATTGAATTACCACCCTTCCAAACCTGATATTTGACTGGGCTGTCAAGTGTGTAACATCTCATAAAAGGCAGTGAGCTGTTTCACTGCCCAATTGCAGGTCTCAAAGACCAAAGGAGATGGTGTTGGCTGTACCTTCATATTTAGGATGGAGGCCTGCCAATAATTTTAAAGCGGTTTAATATCCACGTACTCTATAAGGCTCTTTTTCTAGAAAGGTAATGAAAAGTTCCAGGGTTGAATGAGGACAGGGGACAGACTGGATAAATACAAATGTCCCAGGAGGTCCTAACACAGACATCTAGCAAATGCACTAAGTGCTACATTGCTGCTTTTGTCTCTCATTAAGAGTAGTTTTGATACAAGGGCTAATAAGAAAGAATTCAAGGCTGCCTTTGGAATTAACACAGAGTATGATCTCCTCTATATCTGTCACTTCATATTCACACTGGTACAATGTCCTTCTACACCCTCCCCTTTCTCCTGTATTTATCTCCAGAATAGGTTAAAGAATTCACTTAGGATGAATCATCAACAGATCAATTTTTCCTATAGTATCAGATAGGGGAAAAAAAGCACTGCTCAAAAAGAAATTCTGCAAATGAAAATCTTTGCCCAAACATCACTTTTGGAAGTGCCCAGGAACCTGTTGGCTCCGACTCCCCACAAACCTCACTGCACAGCAGCTCCCTCAGCTCCTACTGTTCAGACTGCACAAGGATGTCTGTTTGCTGGTTTGAACAATCACAAACAGATGATGCATCCCCTGCAATGTTTATATTGGCTACTTCTAAGTTGTTTCTTATTTATTTATTTGAAGTTTCCATCTGTAGGCTCTGGCTACAACTCAAAATCTTTCCCTTCAACTGTGTTCTAATGGGCATCTCCTCTCCCACAACATCTGTCCTTTAGGGGCCTATTATATGTAACTTAACAGCAACAAAATAGCTCATATTATAGAGTACAGTTTTCTGCTTGTTAAAATCCCCAGAATAAACTCCTAATATTACAGCTTCCTTTCACTGTTAAAAAAAACTAGTTTCAAGTCTTAATTAATTTCTCAGTCCTGGCAAAAATGTTGACACTGGGTTAAGGGACCTCAGGACAAGGAAATATTTTCCACTGCTCTAAATCTGTTACAAAAAACAAGTGTTATAAAATCCAATGTGTCAGCTCAGATGAGCAGGGGTGTCAAATCCATAATCTCCTTTCAATCTCTCTTTTTTATTCTTTCCTCTAACTCTTTTAGGAGAGTAAGAGATCTCCATAAGATTGATGACATAATTGAGATGCTTTAAAATACACTTAGAAACTTCTGCCATTTATGCTGTATATGGCTCCAAATATTTTAGATCCTAATGTATCTAAAATTCCTCCGTTGTGAACATAAATCCAGCCTCCTGCATCAAAGTGTCACAATTCCCCCTTTCTGTTAGAAGGATGTGTCCATCCAGGGACATCCTCAGAGCAACATGACAGTACCAGCAGGCTGTAGACAGGCAATACTCATTTATCTCTAGTTCCACTGCAGCTCTATGAGTAAAAACCTGGCAGCACAGATTTTTACATGTACAAGCCAGAAGATTTGTTGCCCGGTGCTGAATTCCTTCCCATAACTTTATTGTTAGTGTATTTTATCTTCACTATTATTACAATTTGCCATAGGAAAATGATAGCAAGCACAGGGATTTTCCAAGCAGCTCTTACACTCCACATGTTTTTATGTTTTAACAATAGCTCTGAAGAGCCACAGTAATCTATACATCACTGATGGATTGCACATAGAACTGAGTGTATTTTGTTCCTGTTGTCTTTGTTAAGGAAGTAGCAGAGTAACTGCTGGCCCAGCCCAGGTTCTGCACTGCCATCCCTCGTGTGCTGGGAGCTCCAGAGCCAGCTGTGCACTTCCTGAGCTGGCAGGAGTGGAAGTGCAGATGTGAGATTTATCCCCCAAGGGAATACAGCTCTTCAGCTACTTGCAGATAAATGCTAAGCACATCAGCCTTGAATCCAGCTAATGAATTCAGTGCATGCACAAGAAACCAGGCTGGGGAAGGACCAGCTGGGTCACCCATCCCCACTAACTGCAAGCAATCATATATTAAACAATGAGAGCAAAATGTCCTGCAGAATAAAAGAGCCTGGCCTCTCCATTTATGGCATGCCATGAAGGAACATTCTTCTAAACCACATACTTTGATCAAGTTATGGGATTTAAGAGATGAGGAATCTCAAAAATGACAGAGTATGACAGGAAACAAGGAGGTAAGGAGAGGGTATGACTGAGTACACTGAGATGACTGAATACTTTACACCTAAACATCTGGGTTTGTGTCCCAGCTGTGTCTGGAAAGTCTTTCTCAAATGTCACTCACCACCCCAGTCAACACATCTTCCTCTCATTTCCAGTTTAAATGTGCTCAAGACACACTTTAGCCCACTTGATATTGTATCCATACTGTTACATTCTATTACCTTGCTCATACTTGAGCCTTCAGTATTTTTTTAAGAAGCAAACTTCTCTTTGTTGCTACAAAAGCAATTAAATGCAATCAGTCCTGCAGCAGGGACATATGGAGATACACCATGCAATGACTCATCCTTCTCTGCAACACTCCAAGTTTAAACAGATCTTCTGATGACAAGCAATCAAAACACATATGAGAGTTTGCCTTGTACAACTGGGCAAACACTCCCTGCTCCCACTTGCTAGGCACAGCTCGAAATCCCTTTCAGCAGTTTGGGCTGCCTTTCAGTAGTTTCATCACTAGTGGCTCCTTGGTCCCTTCATTTTAAGCTCTGCAACAATCAATGAACTGCCTCTCATAGGAGGACCCAGAAGAAATCCTTGTGCCCCCCAGCCCAACAGCAGCCTTACTAGTGGGATTTCTGTCCTCTTGCCTTTGCACCAGTTCCATTTCATGGCACTTCACCTGCCATTGCCTTGCCCAGCCCTCTTGTTTCAGACAATTCCCCTGCAGTCTCTCACAGTCAGCTCTCATTCTCATTGCTCTGGATAAAAGCATCAGCAGCACACTCCATCTTCTCCAGCTCGTTGAACAGTTGAGTACCACAGGTTTAAGCAGGGCTTCTTTTAAGACCCTGCTGTTAGTCCCTAACAGAATGGCCATGTGCTTATTATTATCATATTTTGTACTGCCTTGGTAATACTAATCCATAAAGTCAACAAAACTCTTCCAGATACTACTTCTGTCCTTCACAGACTAACAAAAGTTGAAAAACTATCAAAGACCTTGTGCCAAGGTTACTAAAGGAAGTACTGCAGAGAGTTGTCCCTTGTGAATAGTTCTACTAACCCCTGCAACCCAGTAACTCACCTCTGGGTATACCCTGTCACAGCCCCCTCCTCTCCCAGCCTTATCTGCTTTTGTCAGCTTCTTATAATTCCTATATTAATCTGTGCCATCTCCACTTTAAATAATAATTTCCTTTGGGAGCTGTACTGAATGAATGCTTCCCATAAATCTAGATAGCTTAAGCCCACCGCAGGCTGTCATCTGAGCTGCTGGCTAGAGCAGCAAAAAGAAACACTAAGTCAGTATGACAAAATCACCTCCTCATCAGAATCCTGTATTTTGTAGAAACACAATAGTGTGGGTTCGAAGGGACCTTCAAAATCATCTAGTTCCAACCCCACAGCCATGGGCAGGGACACCTCCCACTACACCAGGTTGCCTTAAACATCCAGCCTGGCCTTAAACACCTCCAGGGATGGAGGAGGCATCCACAGCCTCTCTGGCAACTTGTTCCAGTGTTTCACCACACTCACCCTAAAGATTTTCTCTCTTATATCTTGCCTGAATCTATCTTCTTTCAATTTAAATCCATTATTCAAGTCAGCCTTTCTGTAGCCCCTTCAGATACTGAGAAACTACTGTGAGGTTCTCCCTGAGCCTTTTCTTCACCATGCTGAACAACCCCAACTCCTTCAGCCTGTTCTGTTAACAGAGCTGCTCTAGCCCTTAGTAATCTTAAATAAGGAAAATATTTTTTCCTTTCCTCTCATAACCAGAGGCTGCTGTGACAAGCCACATGTGAAGGCTCTATGTTACAATCAGCTGCAGTTGGTAGGAAGAGAACCTCTGGTAGAACCAAATCCCATGATGTTCTTGATTTCACTTTGTTCAAAACCTAAGACATTCCACAGTGTTGAATTAATTCAATTTACATGTAATTTTCAGGACTTTTTTTTGCATATATGTTAGCATTCACAGACAGACTCCACTATACCCTTATGGAAACATCAAGAGGTTTTGCCACCACAGACATCTGGTGACCAGAGGTAAAACCAGAAAATTTAAGTAACAAAACTGAGAGCTTTCCTATCCTTTATTCATACTCAAATAATAAATCACATTGACTTAACAACAAAACCTCCCAACAGAAAGGAGACTGGTCATTTAATATTCCAGGATGATTTTAAAGCTTCCTACTTCAATAGCAGCTTTAAAGCAGAAGCAGAATGGAAATAGTGCCCCAATAAATGCTTCATGTCATTTGAGAACAACTGTTTAATACTGTTCATTAGGTTTTTAATCTGTCAGCACTACTGAGCTGCCTTGTTCATATTCATGTAGGAATGAAAGTGTTTGGTTTTTTTTTTTATAACTCAAATTTACATTGCCGGCAGAGCTCAGTGCAACTTACTAAGAAAAAGGAACCAAAAATGTTTCCACTTTCTATCTTGCTACACTTTGAAGTCCCAGCTAGAAATTCACAAATGAAAAAACATGACTTGAAGAGAGGTACTTCTGGCCATATATTTCCAACAAAACCAACCATCTTCTCCCAGTGGTACAGCAAAATTGCTGAGGCAATTGCCATCTTGTGATTCAAATCAAATTCCTAGTGCTGTGGAGCATGCTGTGGCCATCACTCCAAAACCTCCTATGGAGAGATTTCCTATTGTTTCCCTACAACATTCCAAGGACATGACCTTCCATCACAAGTGCATCATGTAAGCATCATTCCCAGTACATAACTCCATATGCATCTTATAACATTACTTCTAAAATTAGAAAAACTAAAAGAACATAAGAGAAAAATCAGGTAGCTTTCAGGAATTGCAGTGGTGAATGAAAAAACAACCCATCAAGAGATGAACAGAGCTTCAAGGAATGCAGGTCATTTATCAAAGAGAATATTTCAAGAATCTTTTTCCACCAAAAGCATGCCCATATTAAAAGGGAAATAACTGTACCTTAATTGCACTTCTCAGCCATAGTCATCAAGATCATATGTTGGTCACCTGCAAAGCAGAAAAAAGAAAATTAATAATATTGGTCATATTTTAGTTACTGATTGATAAGAGCAACTAGTACCACAGATTTATCCTGTACTAAAACAGAAGTTTTAGCCTTCGGAATAAATAGAGAACAACAGAATATATATAGCTTTGGATATCTGCTATTTTATGCCCAATATAAGCAGCTTCAAAGAAGAAAAATAACAAGAAAATAGTGCCTGAGGTTTTCATTAAAGCAGTTTACATATTTTCATGAAGGCTGTCAACTCAGAAACCAAGGAAAAATTCATGAAAACTTTTAATTCTTGTGAAATATCCACCCTAAAACATCTCTCTCGGGCATCCATCAGTAATTTGTCTCAAATATATTCTCTGCCCTTCCCTAAGCTAAAATATTCAACAGCAAAGTCTCCAGCTGGTGCTTTACAGACCTTTGTTATGTGTATGTGAGCACTTCCTTGGGGTGGAGAACACAACTGGTGGGTAAAGGACCATTTTGGGAGTGGTTTCTGCTATTTTCACCCAGGTAGGACTGTGCCATGGGGAAAACTTGAACACTCATTCAAGTTGAGGAGGTCAATCAGCATTTGGTGGTTTAATTGTACAGTTGCTGGACTCATTTCAGCTCTTTTTTTTTGGCAAAATCCAGGTCTCTATGAAGTGAGTATCTGTCAGCATTAACTTCAGACAATTTCACACAAAGCAAAGACATTTTGCAGTCTGCTGCTTCCTCTTTTACTTTAGTATTCATAAGTTATCTAGTTAATAGGACCCAATTGTCTGAAATATGCAAGGAGCTATGATTCCAACAATGAAAGAACCAAACTTATTCTCAGGGCTGTTAATAGATGGCACATAAAGCCATTTGTCATCTTAAGATCTGGACAGTTTGCCAAGCTCTGAAAGCAGAAAGTGGATATATTTATATATACACAGCTTGCTTTGCAACAACTGGAGCTCTTGGTTAGTTCTGAGGTAAGATAAATAAGGTAGGCTGGGCAAGAAGATTTATAAAGTAAGTCAGGGCTTTTAAGGCTGAAGGGAAATTTCTGGAAATAAATGGATGTTGTGTTGACTTCAAATAAAATATCACACAAGGGGAAAGAACATGGTGTTTTATTAGCCTTCAAAGTAACTGTTTAAGTAAAAATAGGTAACTTTCATTGGCAAAAAACTGTATGTGTGAGATTATGTAGCTTTTCCCCAGAACAGGTCTGCTTGACCAAAAAATTTCCCTATACTGAACTCTATATATACACCAATAAAAAGAACAAAAAACCCCACAATCACACAACAAGCAAAAGTAAGGGGAAAGTAACAATATCTACTTCATCACAACAAACATTTCTTAGTTATTTCTGAAGAAAGCAAACTATTTTACCTTATTTGTCAGGAAAAAAGTATTGTTCCCCACCTGAAACTTGCAGGTATTTTATCATTTAAACAGAACTCTGGATGTCAGTGACATCCAGTGATAGGACAAGGGGCAATGGGTGCAAGTTGGGACACAGGAGGTTACACAGAAGCAGGAGGAAAAAACTTGGTCAGGGTGAGAGAAGAGTGTCCCAGGCTGCCCAGAGAGGGTGTGGGGTCTCCTTCTCTGGAGACATTCAAACCCCATCTGGACACCTTCCTGTGTGACCTGTCTGGGTGTTCCTGCTCTGGCAGGGGGATGGGACTAGATGATCTCTCCAGGTCCCTTCCAATCCCTGACATTCTGTGAACTGATAGAAAATCAGGGAGAGGAAGAGCTGCTCATCAAACATGCACCCCAGTCTCTATGGAACACAGGCTCATTGCACCAACACCATGGTTACCACTGATTCAACATTCCACCAAAATAATGATGTATTTCACCCACTAAAACCCAAAGCATAAAAGCTGCAATTAGTTTGTCCCCAAAATGCCCAGACTTCTACACACGTCATAGAGGAAGAGAGACAAAATGAGTTGCATTGCCATGGGAACGGGGTTTACTCTTTGCTTTACTCAGAGATTAATGCTCATTGTCAGCAGATTTTATGATAAATTATCATCATTGTGCATTGTATTAATGAAGATGCATCACGCTGTGTGTTGTTCACATGCTGCAGGAGGCTTTTCCTCTGATCATCAAGGGATTTTCATTGTGTGTATTTAAAAAAAACCAAAATAAATTGAGACTGTTTTGGATTTTAACAGTGAAAGATAAATCATCTCCAGCATGAGAAGATAACATCACAGCAATGGACCGTGGCCATAACAGCAGCCTGTTATTTGGTGCAAAGAAAGCAGATAAAAGCAGGTAGAGCTTTGGTAATTTCATCTGCATAAACTATAATTTAGGGTCTTACTTCAGAATTCACATCCCTGCAGGATTAGTCCCTACTTTGAACCCTTACACTTCCATCAGGAAGGAGGGAGTGTTTTGTGCCCATTGGAACTTCAGTGGCTTCTGGTTTAGTTTCCTCTAAAAGGAACCTCATTTACGTGCATCAAAACACTCTAAAATGACCCAAAATGCAATATACAGGAATGATCAAAGGATTCACTTCAAAATGATGCTACCACTCCACATTAACTTCTATTCCCAAGAGGAAGGGAAAGGATTTAACAAGATAAAAACACTAATATGGAAGGTAAGAACACACTTTCATCCAATTCAGTGCCCTCTCCAAGCAAGTATCATATAGTATCAAAATTCACACCAGAAGGAAAGAACTGGGGGGGGGGTCCTTCTGTAAGCAGAGATTACTTGGGCTTCTCCCAAGGGTTTCTGGTTAAAGGCATTTTGTGTTAAGGGTTCAGTTCAGTAGAAGACTTAGGGTTAGAGGTTATGCTGGTTAGAGCTGGGGTTAGGAATGGGGTAAGGTCTAGGCCTAAGGTTTAAGTTCAAAGACTAAGTGATCAGACATTACCTGAGGGCTTACCTGAAGAGGTCCCACTGGCAGTTATCCAGTCACACTACCTGTATCTCAGCCCCTCCTTCCCTGGCCTGGCTCTGAGACACTCTCTACATCCTCACACATTGCTCTCCCCAAGTTTTTCTCCACCCTGCCATCCTTGCCAAGTGCCACTACCACACAAAGCCCCTTGCTGCTCACCAACCAGCTTCCTCTAACACATGTGACATCACAGAACCCATCTACCATGTCACCTCTCCAAGCCCTTGGGGTCTAGCCACAAGCTCCCCAACACATTCCTCATGGCTGGCTTCATACCACCCTCAGCCCACAAACTTATCCATCACTGACAGTTTAGACCAGAAGAAGATCAGAAATGCACAATTATTAATTAGCAACTCCTAAGAACAAACGTTTCCCTTAAATTTCTTAGGTCCTTCAGCTCAGCAGCCAGTCTGGCCCAAATCACAACAATAATTTTATTTATTTCTACACTCAATTTAATTTTTTTCTCTTCAAAATGTTCTCCAAACCTCTGCTTTCACTGTTTCATCAAACCTCTCTTCCACTGAAGTGACTTAAAAAACTTCAGATCAAAATCAGCATGAAGAGCAATATTATTATTGGCATGCAAATTCACATCTTGCATGAAGCAAGAAACCCTAAATCTCTCAGGCAGCTTTGAAAATTAACACCTTTATTTTAATTAACCAAATGTAATCTATAATGATTCTTACATTTCCTCATGATACATCAGCAAACTTCTCTTGGTGCCTCATCTTGAATTTCCATGCATCTAAGATATACCCTGTAACTCAAGAAATTAAAGAACATTGAACAGCTCTTTAAATAGTCATATAATTTGCCTTCTGCAGAGACTAATCACTACTCTTATTTGGCTGCTTACAAGCAGGATTCATAAACCAAAATCCCTAAGCAAGGGAAGAAGTGGAATTACTTTAAATGTGAACATTTTTTTCTCCTTTGATGTAGAAAAAATCTGATTATGCCTGAAGAGTAAGTTAAATAAAGGTTTTCATCCAAAAAGTTACAAAAGCAACTCTATCCTCAACAACTAATGAAACTTATCATATACAGGTTTGTAAAGTAAGGTGGGGAGGTCTAAAATATCTTAGAAAATCACCATGTACCAAAGGTCTCCTGCAATGTGTATTATTCTGGCATTTTTGTTGTCAAATCTGGAGGAGCTACTGAAGCGGATGTCAATTTTTAATTTCTACATTTTTCCCTCCTTTACGGTATCTTTTGGTTCAAGGACTTTACTTCAACAGTCCCTTAAGAACAACCAGCTTAAAATAAATTTCTTAGCAGAAGATTCTTTTGAATTGAGAAATCATAAGGACTGCTCTTATTGCCCCATTTCCACTTCTGAAATGATTATATAAATACTGATTTCCAAAAAAGTCTAACTAGTAGTTTACATAAGCACCTTTTTAGTTGATGCATTACCACTATCATTTTAAAACATCCATGTGGTTTGTTTATATTATTCTGCCAATTTTATTGTAATTTAGTATTAATTAACAGCCCTGCCCTGTGGTTATAGTGTCTTTTATCAGTTACAACTCTTAATTATGCCACAGCATTGCTAAGTAGAACAATACACTATTGGGATTAGATCAAATTAATTAAATTAATCCACTACCCTCTTTTATGGGTAATTTACTGCACGATAAAGGAAGTGGTGAAATTGTTCTCATGGCAACTAGCTTAAAAAGACTTTGCACCTATTCTTTCTCACCTCAGGTACAGAGAAATGCTCTCATTCTCTCAGTGTTGTCTGCAGATGTGCACAAGGATTGGAACTGTCTCAAAAGCAGCAAGAGCATGAGGGATTCAGCACCAGATTTACTTTGCAATGAGAGGGAATCATCCAAACCAGAAGCCTGGTCTCCTAGTGGCCTCTGAACTACAACTTTAGGACCTCCTACAATGGGAGATTGTACCTTTGCCCTGTGAGGTCAAGGGAGAGTTTGTCTCCCATAATGTCAAATGTCAAATTGCATCTTGAAACCTTTTGTCACCTACCACACTCCATGGCAGCAAGGTCCATACACTNACCAGAGCAAGAGGGATTCAACACCAGATTTACTTTGTTTGCAATGAGAGGGAATCATCCAAACCAGAAGCCTGGTCTCCTAGTGGCCTCTGAACTACAGCTTTAGGACCTCCTACGATGGGAGATTGTACCTTTGCCCTGTGAGGTCAAGGGAGAGTTTGTCTCCCATAATGTCAAATGTCAAATTGCATCTTGGAGCCTTTTGTCACCTACCACACTCCATGGCAGCAAGGTCCATACACTGAGGGTACATGGGAAAGCATTCTATGTGTGTGTTTTAAACCTCCTACAGGAGAATTTTATTAAGGATATTCTAATTGAAGAATTTTTCTAATAGTCCATTATCTGGGAGTTACTTCCCTAGCCTAGCACAGGGAGTTAGATGAGAAATTCTCACCCATCTCCACATAAAACACAACTTAGTGTGTGCATGTGCCAGCTGCAGAGATGCTCCCTCTAACACCAGGCAAAAGAACTCAACACCCAGCTTGGATTGCCTGACAGTGGCCAGAAGTCTATTCAAACTAGGAAAACATTTTACAACCTGAATTGTAATCTGCTTGAATTTCTCCTCTCTCCATTTCCAGCAGATGCTTGTGCCTGAAGAATAGTGATTATATAGAATAAGAAATAGACCTGTCACCTGGCTAGGAGGCTAGGACACCACCTCTTCCTCTTCTTGCTGATTTTGAACTGAAGTTTTTTAGTTTGGAGAACATTATAAGAGGAAAAAATTAAAATGCATGTAGAAGTAAGTAAAATTTTTGTTGTGATTTGGGCCAGTCTGGCTGCTGAGCTGCAGGTAGGATCTAAAAAATTCAATGGAAACATTTGTTTTTATGAGTTGATAAGAGCCTCATGAATATAATTTCTTTGTATAATCAGGTCTTACCTGTCTGAGAGCCAACAGTTTCTGAACAACGTGCTGTCCATCTCAGAGCTCAGTCAGACAAAAGAGGCAGAAGTGAAGTTACAAACCAAAAAATTTGCTCTACTTTACCTTTTTGAGGACAACCAGTAAAAAACAGAGTAACAATTAAAAAAAATCTACATTCCTCAAACTCACCAACCTCATATTATTTAATAATTTTGTTTTAAATACCAATGATAAGGAAGAGAGTTCCACTCGGGACAGTCACTGGCAGCATCAGAAGAGAGCCAGAGATGCAGCATTTAGAAGAAGAATGAATTGCTGTTGTTAAACCTGCTTTGAAACTGTCATCTGTAGCTCCGAGAGCTTGCCCTTCAGGCGGCTTTTACAGCCTCTCACAGCTTTACTTTGATTGCTGTTGTAGCCGAAATATATAGCTCTAGTACGGAGGGATTATCTGTTATCCTACCCTTTGGGAGGACCTCATACTGTGACAAAGACTTTTCTCTGCTTAATCTCTTAAATTTCACAAAACCAACAAAAGGACAGCACATCTAGCATTACATTTTGTCTTCTGATGCCCCTCAGCCCCTTGAAGGCTAAGCAATCACTGAATGCTATTTGACATTACCATATCTGATTCTTAATTCACTGATAAACTGAAGTTGGATGACATTTTGGGGTTCCTAAACTGAATTGCCTAGAGCCATATGGCTCAATGTGGCCTTTTTCTACTGAATTTTTTGGGGAAAGAACAAGATCACAGCTCTGAAAATTAAGAAAACATTTTGCACTTCAGGATCAACTGGTTTTTGGCATCTTCCATCAAACCATAGCCACAAGTATTACCCCTCAGTATTAACAGAGGCATTTAATCCCTGGCTGTGATTTGGGATATTCTCTCCTGGCTCAGGCAAATCTTCACCAGCAGCTACTTTTTCCTGAGAGATTTAATATCCTGCTAGTGAAAGGCCATTCCTGTTTGAACACAGATCACACAAACTCCAGTTCTTTGAAGAAATGAAGTAGAGACAAACCCCCGAGGGTTTATCTGAGCTACTTGGCCTGTCCTCAGGCTGGTGACACCTTCAAAGCCCAAGGGCTCAAAGGAGGTGTCAGGGCAGCACTTTTCCAGAGTGTTGCTGGCAAAATTTGGTCATTTCTCTTCATAGAGGTGATAAATCCAAGAAAAGGAGGAAGCAAAGGTCATGGATTATCCACTCTAACATGTGTTTGTGGGAGTTGTTTCTGCAGCCATGAAAAAATCATATGCTGCCACTGAGAATTTTATTTTATATTAAAGATAACTACAAAATTAAAGGTCCTATGTGTTATGTAATTAAATAAATTTATATAAAATAAAATTCTGTTTGTTTTATGCATAAATAGAAGCAAGAAAACATCTGGAAAAGGAAATGGTGAGCCCCGGTGCATAAAAAGATGAACAAGAAGAATTTTAACAAGAAAACTACATGAGAAGATCTTAATTTTTTTAAAATTCAAGAGTGAATATAAATTTGAAGCGTAATAAAAACTGAATGCTCGTTTGAATAAGAAGGAAAACTAATCAAAGAAAGCAATCATGTAGAAAACAATTCCTTCCAATGGTAATTACACCTCTATCCCAAACAGCCAGCCCATGTTCCAGGCTTTGTGGGAGGCAGGTTTTGGTCTCAAAGTTATCATCACCAGTGGTCTCATTAAAAAAATGCAATCCAGTCAAATCATCAAATTGCTTATTCCTCCATCTTGGAAACACAGAAGCAGGAATCCACCCACCATGTGTGAAGAGCAGGTTTGAGACAACCTGAAGAACTTGGAGGTGCACAAGTCTATGGGACCTGAGGAGATCCACCCACAGGTCCTTTGGGAAGTAACAGATGAAGCTGTCAAACCACTGTCCATCATATTTGAAAGGTCATAACAGACTGGTGAAGTTCCCACTGACTGGAAAAAAGGAAACACAATCCCCAAATTCAAACAGGGAAAGAAAGAAGATCCAGGAAAACTATTAATTTGTGTGCAGCATGACTTTTCTGCTTCCTACAAGAAGTCTAATTTCTCCTTAGTGTTTTATGAACCCACTGCACAAACTTATACTTATTATTGTTATCAAACATACTTAAAAGTTAAATAATATCTAGTTTTGAGACAGTATTTTTCATATTTTTCCATAGAGAAACAGATCCTCTGACACCATCCCCATCTAAGCAAAAGATGGAGCAGGATGACCCTTGCATGTTGTCCTTTTCCTAAATAGAAGTGAAAGCAAATGCAGAGAAAAACATTTAATTAGTTGAATCAGAGTGACTTTATAGAAAAAGTCATGAGATATTGGCAATACAAATGTTAATTTTCCCATTGTTAGATCACTCATTAAGTCTGTGAACAGCCTTTCAGAACTCATTAGCCTTTGCAGCAAAGGAGGAAAGACCAAGATGACACCAAAATACCTTGTGCCAGCTACACACAGAGGCTTGCCTTACTCATCCATAGGAAACAACTGAAAAAATCCCTAATATCAGGAACCTACAACCCAGTATCACCAGATTCTCAAAAAAACAAGAATTCAGAGGCCAGGGTTAATATATCTCTTTTTTTTTTTTTTCCTTTATTATAACAATGAACAATCAAATACTATAACTACTCTCTGGCAAGCAAAGGGGTGGCAATTTAAGGACACTGAGTATAATGTACAAAACGTGGCTTTGACTTAATAAAAGCAGAATAGTTAAAGAAAAATAAAAAAAAGACATTTTTTCTGTGAAGTCTCTCTTTTAGCAAAGCACAGTCTGACTCCAAGCCTTTGTTACTGGCAAGGAACAATTATTTTCAAGCTACTGAGGTTTTATAATAGCATTAATTTCCACAGGCATTCAAATGTCATACAGAAATTCTGATTTTTAAAAAATCAAATTATGAATCATAAAATGTATTGGGTTGGAAGGGTCCTACAACAGCCATCTAGTCAAACCCCTGCAGTGACAGGGACATCCTGCACTCAATCAGTTTGCCCAGAGCATTCAGCAAGCCTGGTCTTGAATGTCTCCAGCGATGGGGGCTCCACCACCTCTCTGGGTAACCTGGGCCAGTGTCTCACCACCCTCATGGGGAAGAGCTTCCTCCTCATGACTCATTTCATAGAATCATAGAATCACAGAATAGTTTGGGTTGGAAGGGACCTTAAAGATCATCTAGTTCCAACCCCCATGTCNGGTTAAACACCTCACACCAGTGATGATAAAGACTTCATACAGTCAGATGATAAAGACTTCATACAGTCAGAAAAACTCAGCTTCAAATACCCTGTTGTAGAAAGATTTAATGTCCAGACAATTTTGGTGCTTTCATTCTAGAGACCACAGTAAAACATACATCCTTGTTTTCTCCATCTTCTTGACAGTTCTGAAACACCTGCCAGGATTTCACTTCTGCCTTAAGAATGGTGGCAACCACAGTGACCCTTGCATGTCCCCAAAGCTCACCCACACCTGCTAATGTGTTCCTTTGAACTGGTGACAACCAAAGTGTCAATTCAGCAGCACAAACACAACTCTGTTGCTTTGTGCACCATATACCAAGGGCTTTCTGTACTTATCTTTGTTCTCCACATTCCCCAGGCTGAAGACAAGCCTCCTACATTATGATAACTTTGTCAGTATTTTCACAAAGCTGTTTTGGAACCTACAAAAAACTCCATGGAACCCAGGTTTGTTTTTTAAACTCAGCACTGCTAACATTCACCTTCTCACCTTGCCATAAGGCCCTGAAGAATCTAAATTTGTTTATACAGCACTCAACATCTTCAGTATTTTTTCAAATGAGGAGGCAAATTGAAACAGGTTCCACACAGCATCTGATTATTGTATTAGTTTGTAACATAGAGATGGAGATCAAATCAAAACCCTATCTTAATGATGAGATAAAAAACAAGCCCACATCAAATTACAACTGCAAAGAACATTCCTGCACAAACAGCAGGAGCCTCGAGATGAGAGGAACTGCCAGGCAAATGATCCCAGCTGGCAAGAGGTGCTCTTTACAAAGGTGCAACATTCTGATACACAAATAATGTGACTTTCTGTCAAAAAAACCCACCAAATCCCAAAATGAAAATATTTTATAACAGCATGAACCTTGTAATTCAAATTAGAATTCACTCTTAAAGCATTTGACAGAGGCATAACACAAACAATGGTGCTGTTGTAAACTTTGAGATGCAATTTCATACCCTTCTTCCTCTGCAGAATCACACGGCACCAGATTTNTAACATAATTTAACCCCTATCTGCTCTAGTTTAAAAGTTGCTTCCCCTCATTCTATCACTCTAGACCCCATCAAAGAGGTCTCCTCCATCTCCTAGCCCCTTCAGGTTCTGGTAGGTTGCAATAAGGTCTTACCAAGACCTTCTTTTCTCCAGGCTGAACAGCCCCAACTCTCTCAGCCTGTCCTCACAGCAGAGGTGCTCCAGCCCTTGGATCCTTCTTGTGGCTTCCTCCAGACCCTCTCCAACAGTTCCATGATCTTTTCATGCTGAGGATTACAGAGCTGGACAAAAA
>VZTY01027838.1:54917-78127 GCA_013400935.1 Turnix velox
TGAAAATATTTTATAACAGCATGAACCTTGTAATTCAAATTAGAATTCACTCTTAAAGCATTTGACAGAGGCATAACACAAACAATGGTGCTGTTGTAAACTTTGAGATGCAATTTCATACCCTTCTTCCTCTGCAGAATCACACGGCACCAGATTTACTGTCCTCGACCTGTACCACTGCAGAGGCAGTGTGTGGGGGAGAGCATTAACAAGCCAGAGAAAAAGAAAAACATAACTCACATCCAGGGAAATAAGACAACTTTACATTCCTGATGGCAACCCTTGATTATGTTTTTATCACCCTGGAATAATGGGCAATACCTACTCCTGCCCTTGCTGCTGCTGAGGGCAGCTTCAGGTATCAGCCACTGTCCTCCACTTTGCTCCTGCTTCCCATTTCAAACAGTGTCATATCCTGGGAAAACTCATGAGTTTCATCTTATCTTTTCTGTCCCAATTATTGTGCAAGAAAAAAAACATGATTTTCAGTAGAACAACGTTTTTATCACCCTGGAATAATGGGCAATACCTACTCCTGCCCTTGCTGCTGCTGAGGGCAGCTTCAGGTATCAGCCACTGTCCTCCACTTTGCTCCTGCTTCCCATTTCAAACAGTGTCATATCCTGGGAAAACTCATGAGTTTCATCTTATCTTTTCTGTCCCAATTATTGTGCAAGAAAAAAACCATGATTTTCAGTAGAACAACATGTTTCTGTAGCTTTAATACAGCAAGAAAGCATTCATGACTGGCAAAAAGGATGTGAAAGATGTAGCAAATGTGAGGATTGAGCTTGGTATTAACTCCCTATGCATTCTGAGTAACAATATTGGCTAACTTGATTGAGCATGCTTTGTGTGAGGAAAATAACTGGGTAAATCAGTCAAGATGAGGATGATCTTGAACTATTACCTTCTGTGATGCAGAGAGTCATAGAATCCTAGAATAGTCTGGGTTGGAAGGGACCTTAAAGATCATCGAGTTCCACCCCCCCTGCCATAGGCAGGGACACCTCCCACTAGATCAGGCTGCTCAGTGCCTTGTCCAGCCTGGTCTTGAACCCCTCCAGAGAGGGGCCATCCACAACCTCTCTGGGCAACCTGCTCCAGTGTTTCACCACCCTCACTGTATAAAGAATTTCTTTCTTATGTCAAGCCTAAATCTACCCCCTTCCAATTTACATCCATTGTTTCTGTTCCTCCCATCCGATATCATATTAAAAAGTCCTTCCCCTGCCTTTCTGAAAGGCAAATGTAACTCTTGGAGGCCACAGGAAAGGTAACAAGCAACTGTATCATTGCAATGGTGAAATACTGCATGTGTATTGAAAGAATGACACAGGAGGCAACTGAAAAGATGAAGGAAAGTGGAGATCTATTGGAAGAGCATCACATTTCCAACACTGGATTCAGCTAGAAGCACTCCTAGAAGCAGCAGAGGAGGTACTACTGAGATGCTACTCAAGCTCCCCCTGTGCCATTTATTTCACAAAACAAAGGGCTACGAAGCAGGAATGATTCTGCTGAGGTTGGAAGTGAGCAAGTCAACCACTTAGGGCTGAACTTACCAGAGAGCTAAAGGAGAAAACAAACAAGTTTAGAACACATCATGATGACTTCATGAACGACAGAGCCAAGCAGTCTCTCGCTCAGCCTGCACAGTCTGCAGGCATTGCTCAAACCACTTTTTCTCCCCCTCGGGTGCTGAGAGCAGTTTTCACAGCTGAACCTGCAAAGATAAAGCTGTCTGCTCTGCTGCTCACAGAGACTGAGGTCAGACATTAATTGTATGCACTCTCAAACACCAACAACATCAAATAAATCTTTATGCCTAGGACTGACCCCACTTTCTCACCAGTAGCCTAGGAGTGGAAATAAGCAATATCAGCACCTACCTAGACACAGGAACCCTACATTTCCTTTTGGCTATACTTCTACTTCCAGCATCCCCCCCCGTGCACACAAGATTTTTTTACCAATCTGAGTCAAAACAAGGTGAAAGAACTGGGGTAAAAATAAGAAGAAAAAAGAGGAAGACAGAGGAGCTACATATAGTGGCTATAATATATATAGTAGCTGCTTCTTACAGCCTTGAAAGAGATGTTTACAAACATTTGCTTTTACAAAGGTAGATTATAAAATGCTTCAAATATTTTTGCACAGGAGAAGCTTCAAAAGACAAAGATACATCACTCTGAAAAGGGAATCAGTATCCAAAGTCACACTAATGTTGTTCACCCCCCCACTGCAGAACTGAAGCCATAACTCAACCACTGTGATTGACTCCTAGAGAAGCACACAGTGAAATTTTCAGTATCTTGCAGGGCAGATGTCTGTATAGGCATGATAGTGTGGAGTTATGGTGTAAGCAAACCTAAAACAACCTTCCCACTGATGGTCTTTAATTATATCCACACTACTAGTGCCTCCCCAATCACAAAACTGCATTGATTTGCAGAACTTCATGTGAATCAAGGTCAGTAAGAAGCTTTGCAGAGACATGAAGTGCAATTCTCCTCAGACAGCAGATGTTTTATGGGCAGTAGAAACTTCAAATGTATCAGCCAGGATGAGAAATAATTTCTCAACATCAGAGCACTTTAAATCCAGTTTAATAAACTTCAGAACTGGAATCTACGTTGATTATATGTACAACTACTTGCTGTTCTTTCAAACAGCATTTTTCCTGGGCAACAAGGGAGTCATGTGGGATGATGGCGTTTATACTTCAATCATCTTCTATTATATTTTCTAGAAAAGCTGGAGTTAATCATGTATGCCAGTCTGACACACCCAAACAAAATACTGGTTTTTCTGTCGCTGAATGAAACAAAATACCCTTTATTAGAATCAGCACCTCTAAGGAAATCATGGAAAGAAAAGAAAAATCCCAAGGACTTGCCTGAGACTAACAAAAACCTAGAGCAATATTTACACATGACACAAACCCATTTGAGCAGAGGGCTGGGGTCTGTCTAAAGCTCTGCAGTTTTGCTGTTGCTTCCATTGCTCCAGGTCTCCATGGATGATGCATTTGTTTTGCTGCTGCTGTTGGTGAGATTGACTTCCCACCGAGGCTCTGCTGAATGAAGGGCTCTGATTTATTTCTGCAGAGGCATAAATATTGAAAATGCTACCTCCTGAAAATTAATAAGACTTCCTGAGAAGCAAAAGGCGTTCTTCCCAGCTGCATCTCAGCTGAAACACGTGCATGTTATCAGTCAAATTGAGGCAAGTGGAGATCTTTATCGTGCATCACATCAAGTATTAACACTGACTGTACAGCACCAAATTAGAACCAACGTGTTTGAAATTAACTCAGGTTTAATGAAAACTTCTTGCTAGACCTGAAAACTGAAGACACTAGAATGTAAATACATCAGGAACAATCTGGCAACACAGGCTTCTTCGCAATGACATCTAGTATTGACTCTAGGAGATGAAAACTCTCCCAAAATTCTCTGCTTGCAAGCTGCAAATACCACACCAGGCCAATGCCAGCTGCAGACCACTGTCCATTGCAGCAATGAAAACCACCCTAAAATTTCTCGAATTTACTTCTCATTTCTGAACTATAAACTCCTCTGAGTTTTTCAGGTCTGTGCTTGTACACTGAGACAGAAAATAGGGAACAAATGGCAGGAAATACTGGGTATCTTCTGCTCTGTGCCTCAGTGAGTCATCCTTACTCCAACACAGCAAGTTAAAGGCAGGCTAGTAAGCAATTTATTATACTCTACCAACTCTGTTTAAAGCCTGAACTTCCTCTGGAACTAAGTTACTATAAGGAATCACAAAGGTAAGCTAACAGAAAATTAAGAAAGTGGACCTCTGAAAATCAGCTGAAGATGCTGCTGCTCCCCTTCATATTTGAAGAACTCTGAAATACGTGTGTTCTCTCCAACTGAGTTTATGTACATCCCACACAACTGACATTCAGACATGTCATGAGTAAATAGAACACCTTACATCATCCTCCTTCTCTTACATCCTTCAATTTTTTCACTCTCCTTGATTTTGAGTTTGCTCCTTTTTTAAAGCCATCTCCTCCTAGTAGGAGACGGCTTCACTTGAGAGAGGACACCGTCCTGCATCTCTTTATTTGTCCAAGGACACATTATTTGCTGTTCCTACAGTGGAAATTTGCCAGAGATCTTTCAGTGTTTTCTTCTAGCAACAGAGACCTCCAGATCACAAATGGCCTTTTTGTCCTCGAATACCACATTTCTTCTTGATTCACCATTTCTAGCATTTTCTTTCTTAAACCACCTTTGAGAGTTCAGGCCCAAGGCTTTACATTAAGATAACAAATCATTCTTCTCTCTTTTATAAACTAACACCTCAATGCATGCACGTCTTGTGTGGAAAAGGTGAAATTGCAGCAGACTAAGGCACACACAGAACGTGCACTGCATGCAGTTTTCTGCTGCACTTGTCAGCCACAAATATTTCATCCCAGTAGCACATCTCCACTTCCTCTGGGGATTTTACTTTACTTCAGTCCCTTGACAGGGGAATACTTCTGTACTACCACATTTTGTGAAAAAAATCCTGGTTATTTCTGTGAATGTACGTGCTCAATTAAAACAATTTCCTTTATCAAGAGTACACTGACATCACTTGTTTGTATTCATAGCCCACCACAGTCTGTCATCATGTATTTGCAAGCAATTTGATATAAAATTTATAATCAGAGGTTTGGGATAACAGTTACTGGCTATTCTTAAGAAGTTCCTCTGTAAGAGAACAGCTGCAGAACATATTTTTGCTATTGCAGCTATAAATGTATGGACCAAATAAAATTATAAAAAAAAAGTGAAAGCATTAACTGTAACTCATGAAATGTAATGAGATATTAAAAATGCAAATACTGGAGCAGTTCACAACTTTGCCTGCTATAGAATCCAGTATTGGGAAGATCAGAATGGTTAAATCTTAGAGAAACTTTACTTAATATCCAAATTCACACATCTCTGATAAAATAGGTGATATAAATTAGAGTGAGAGTGAGCACAGGTTGCACTCCTGCATCCTAAACCAGCTCCTGTTATATTTGCTTTTTTCCATCCAAAACTTGCCAATGACTAAGCTAAAGTCCTGTTCAGATCTGGAAAATAGCCCCTCATGGAATTTTCCCAGAATTCATAGAATAAAGTTTAGTTAAGTTATTTTTGTCTTAAAGTAAGGTAGCAATAAATGTACATTCCATGGTGAGTGAGAATGTACCCACACACAAGTCTGGTCAAATTCCCCCTCTCCTCTACGGGGTCCACGTTTTGGCTGTCTCTGGAGGATTCATTCATCATTCCTGCTTAAGGATGTTTTTCCCCTTTTAAAACAGGTCTAAAATATTTACTGGAGAAGACATACATCTACTGCAAGGTCACTGAAACCAAGGTCTGTAGCAGCAGAGAAGGCAAATGGAAGCTCACCACAACCATGACTTCGTCATAAAATCCCTTGTACCTCAGCATGGAGCCAACCTAGAATTAGGTAACTTCAATTTCTGATCATTTTATAAGTAGATTCTCAGTGTGTTACTGACCACAGATGGATTCAGACATCTGCCACTAGGTACTATCAGCTATAAAAAAACACCCCTATTTCTAGCCTTTGCACTGCAATATGTGGTAGGGGGAAAAAAATGCTTAAAATTAATGCACTTTTTTTTTTCCATGAACTATGGCAATTAGGCAGCCCTTGGCAAAGAGTAGAACATTCCTCTGATGCAGAAGCTCTTTGATGGGAATATATCATATATAAACAGTGTTTTATCCAAGAAGAAGTGATACTTTGGACAGCCCTGCAACAGTTAAAGGCACACATCTCCTCTCCCTCCAGTGCTCTCCCTTATTGTGACTCAGGGCTTATCTTTTCACCCAGACAGATCATTAATTTTCCCAGGTGTTTATTATCCACATGAAATGTCCTATTCCTCTGGTATCAAGTGTTTTATATCAGAGGCTTCGCCTGTGTGAAATCAGGGAGATGACCAAAGACCTTGATATTATCCTGATGTTATTACTCAATATGACATCTCTATGCCTTGGTCCCCTGAGCATAGTAAAAGTAGGTTTATAGGCAATTTTGTTGCCAAATAAATCAAGCCATAATCCCCTTGCCCCTCCAAAATCCATGATTTTCTTTCCTGAGTAGTCTAGACACCAAAAGACATACTATATGGCTCCCTACTAAACTTCAGATTTCCAAAGTAGATGATGAATTGCTACAGTTTATTAGACAACTCAACTTACTATATATGCCAAATCACATAAAATCTTGAGATCTTATTCTTAGACTGCCTACTTTTTGTGAGAGCCATGCTCTTTTCCTAAAGACCATGCATTTAATATTAAAAGCTACATGTGACACTTTTATCCTCTAACTGATGTGTAAATTTTCAGAGAAGTGACAGGTGGCCATATGTCGTACTAAATTGCTAGTAAATCTTCCTTTTTTCCTGGCATTCTCTGTAAGTTTTGTTAGATATGCCTACCTTCAGAAGAGCAAGTGTAACAGCACAGCAATGTAAACCTGATCAACACAGTGTAATTACTTTATCTTCTCATTCCCTGTTGAATATGTACTTTTAAGTACTTCTTCCCCTGCAGTGAGGTGTCAGTCTGAGAACTGCCACTTCCAACAGTTTCATTTCAGCTTTTCCTATCATGTTTCTCCCAGCATTAGCCAGGATTTACATTTGTTGGCATCTTACTTTTGTCTGCTATCAATTGCAGCAAAGATGCCACCCAGCATATTCAAGCTTTGCTTTCTTCTTCCCCTTTTGTGGCAGCTACAAAATCCCTTTCAGTTGAAGGCATCGTTCAAAGAAAAGTAAACGGAAGTATCTGGATAATTCCACAACTCAATTGGAAGCAAAACTTTGCTTCATGTTACTCTTCATCTCGTTTGTAATCCTTTTAAATGTAACAACATTGCAAGGAGGCTTTTGGCATCTAACAGGAAGACTGAGGATTCTGCTTGTGACAATGACTATTTGCTGGTTTCCTCTCCCAGAGGACAGCACTTATCATGCATTTCAGAAATATGCTATTTAAACATAGTATGACAACAATTTAAGCTCTCTAGTCAGTCATACACTTAATGTGTGAGGAATAACAGTATTTATGATCCTAACACAGCCTATCCACCTATTTCATTTCCTCAGGGAACTGCTCTGCTCTGTGTCTTTAGCTCAGTGACAGCCACACTGACAGCAGTCTGACACTGCATGGTCCTGACCTCTCCTGTGCTGTGGATTAAGCAAAGTCTGATCTGTCACCTTCTTCCTGTAACAGAGACAAGTTCTGCACTGATTTCAAAGAAAAATTCCATTTTCCACTTGGATGACTAGGAAAGGAAATATATGACAATGCATATGAACAGGTTGATAGGAAGAAGAAAGGATAAGTAGTAAGCAAGAAGGGTAAGCAACTGTAAATGCTGTGATTTGAAAGAAAGCAGGTTTGAAGGCACAGCAAAGTGTTGGGTTCTTGACCATCACACAGCCCAGAGCACCTGGATTTGAAATCTGAGGGTCTCTATGCACTGCTTCTGATGAGACACATCCACAGCAGCAAAGCAGACCAGATAAGAACCAGCCAAATTGTAGACAAATGGACACCCCAGATGTGCTTACAGCCTAAGTAAGATGAGGAGGAGGATGTAGAGTGAGAAACTGAAATCATATATGGCTGATAACAGTGCCCTGCAAGCAATGGTGCTCCAACAAAAGTAAACAGCAAGGCTTTGGCCATGATTTTTCACCCAGCTATAGACTGAAAGCCATCACCGTAAAGGCAATTGCTTAAATAGTCATTCCATCCCTCAGACAGCTTTCCCATGTCTATCAAAGTGCTTTAGAAAGCAAATGGCAAGTTACTCTTGCTGATACAAAAGTAGTGTTGTGCTTGTTCTCAAATGAGACTTTGGAAAACAAGGAAGCTAAAATGAAAGAAAAATGCAAATTGGGTCTTATCTCCACACCCATATGCTTACAATGCATACATTCATTTGCCTAAGTATTATCTACAAATGTCCTCCAGTAAAGCTCTGAGCTGGTGCCACACAATTAAACCCACATCTGTTAAATTTTATACTCTCAGTCCTTGATAACATCACCCTTTTAACACTATGTTTTTACTTAACCATTTTTAAGCCCATAAACAAACCCACCTGCTTCTGAATTCCCATCATGCAGAAGGGCTATGCTCACTAAAAACGTCCCATTTGCCCTGTGAGGAGCTCAAGCCAGACGCAGAAACTTTCTCCAGCCATGTTATTCAACCACACAGATAAGGGATCAGCCAGAACAACAGATCCTTCCCCTTCTCTTTGAATCCTCCCATATCTAAGAATTCCCTTATCATGGATATTACCATATCTAGGAACAATGGATGTAAATTGGAAGAGGGTAGATTCAGGATAGATATAAGAAAGAAATTCTTTGCATTGAGGGTGGTGAGACATTGGAAGAGGTTGCCCTGAGAGGTTGTGGATGCCCCCTCAATCCCTGGAGGTGTTTAAGGCCAGGCTGGATGACACACTGAGCAACCTGGTCTAGTGAGAGGTGTCCTTACCCATGGCAGGGAGGTTTGAACTAGATGATCTTGCAGGTCCCTTCCAACCCAAACTATTGTATAATTCTATGATTCTGTATCTTCCAAACTCAAAAGCTGTAGTTCTGTAAGGATGCTACAAGCTAATCCCATTGGAAATTCATCCCTCCTAATTCCATTAGAGCAGCTGGAAGAAACAAAGACAACAAGTTCACCTTGGCCACTCAACAGTGTGTAAAACCACAACTTGGATTTTCCATCTGCCAGGAGAAAAAGGCAAGGGCCTAAATTGAACATGGAACTACAACATGGAAAAAACCCCACAGCACCATGTGATAAACTGAGAATGAAGCAACTACTAAACTTGCTCAAAAATGTGGTGTTAATGGACAGCACAGATTCTGCACATCTAAAAATCAACCATCTCTGAAGATACATTAGAGAACAGTGAGTCTAATTGTTTTTAATTCTTGCATCTTGTAGCAGAGATTAAAGAGAATGAAATTTATGATTAAAAATTATTAATGTCATAATATTAATGACATAATGATTAATGTTACAGCTCTTAAAGTGCATAAGAGAATAGCTTTCTTTAGAGAACTTGCTTTCTGTGCAAAGTGCTTTTGGGAAACCAATCTAAATGTTTTTGTCCTTGATTTATTATGCAGCTTTGCATGAATACAAGCACACAGGAGCCTTCCAAAAGGCTTCTGAAGCTTCTAAATCAACTGCTAGGAAACACCTGCTTTCATGTAGCTTAGGCTTATCCTAACGAGCCAGCTCCAACGGCCTTCATATAATGTATTTCTTATCAGTTGGGTTCCTCTCTTCCATAACAGTGAATTCTGACACTGGAAACTGCCAGTTGATTTGCCTTTTCTTTCAAAATGAAATATCAAACACAGCCTCATTTTCTAGGCTATGTGAAAACATTCACTCCAAACAAAGAAGAAAAGAAACTGGCCTAGGCTTTGTCCAGAAACACCCTCTAAGGGAATGGTCACAGAGAGGACCTGAAGACACAAGTGCAGAACAAACAACTGCTGTGTTTATCCACCTCTGAAAATGCCAAGCACATGGGTAAGAGAAAGGCCCAGAGAGGAGGGAAAAGCCAAATAGCAGTCAAGTTCATTTTCCTTCTGCATTTTCTCAGTGCATATATTATTGAACTAACTAAAATTTCACAATTTTTACAAACTTTTAATAAATTTTTATGAACTTCAGACACATGAAATTTATCAGTCTACAATCTACAGTCAAACAAAGCATCCACAACACACTGCTACCACTCTAAGTTATACAAAAAATCTCTGGTCTTTACTAACCTTGACAGCAGTTACTGTTTAACTAAAACCACAGTACCCCCAGGGGAGGTAGTTCATTTGTCAGACCTGCAAATACAACTCTCAGTTGTCCATTTCAGTTTTAATTGCAGACAGCCTACAAGAAGATGACAAGGTAACTCCCACAACTGAGTAGCTTTTTCAGAACTAAAACCTTCAAGGGACAATCACTGCACTAAGCAATCTTCACCTCTCCTTAAAAGAACATAACTAATGGGGAGACAGTCATAAAAAAAAAGATGTGTTCTTACCATAAATAAAAGGCCATAGCACAAAACCAGAACTCACAATTTTTATGAAGCACTTTTCCCAAATAAAAGTGAACTTGTCCTAAGTGAGAGTCTACCATTGCTCAAGTAATGAAGAAGTGAAAGACAAAATATATCAATCTTTTCCTCAGAGAGAAAATCAACTTCAGAGTGGCTCAAATCCATTGCAATGTAAGGAAGTACACATTAAAGTACAGCCTTTTCTTAACTTGTGTAATCTGTAGCTAAGCTAACATCCCAGGCTAATACACTGTAACTGACTTCTGAGTAATTTCACGCCTTACTGAATGTACATTTCTCATGCACCACATAAAATATTGTCTGAAAGCCTAGTGATGTAACAGAAGAATTTTAAAAGTTTAAGTAAATTTAAAGCAATGTTATGTCACACACACACAGTGACTTGCAAAAATTGTTTGTCCTGAGAAACCTGCTAGGGAGCAAAAGAACATAACCCTCAAATCCCAGACCTGCATAAAGGACAGGCCCATGGAATGGGACAATTTATGCAAACTACTTCTGAAAGAATTCCCATCATACTAAAAACTTGCAGGGAGTGGGACTGAGACCACACCAAGGAGCAAGTATAAGATACAGAATGGAAAAATCACAGCAATGATAGCATAAAGCCATGCAAGGGAAAACTTCCCTTTAAATCTTCTCTGAGCTGTTAGCACATGAAAGACAAGAGAAAACCCTCCTGCACTTTAACAGTAGAAGCAGGAACAAAATCTCCATTATAAATTTAGTGTCAAGTAGCAAAGATAAATGGAGAGAAAAATAGTGCTCTATGAGTACATCTAATTGGAGCCTCTCAGTTTCCCAAATAACTGGCACATTCGGCTTCTCCCAGCAGGAGAATGTGTGTCAGTAACACAGCATTTTAGCCTACTGAAAACTACAATGATCAAAAGAATATTGCAAGGCTCAAGCAGGAGTATTCAGAGGTTTGCAGACTGAGTCACATCACAAAAGATTAGGAGCTGGCTCCCAGCAAGGCAAAAAGGGAGATGGAGTGGAAATGGTACTGATGTGAGCCAAATCCTGGAGGAGAGGCGTCAGGTTAATGGGAAAGCTTTTAGGAAAAAAAAACTGGCTGAAAAACAACTGTCTTCATACCAGCTTCAACAAATTTTACCTGAAACATCACTAGTATTTCTTCCCAGTAATAGAACTTGGAGATTTTTCCTCTCTCCAGCTGATAAAGGAGATCTTTCCCACCTCCCCTGTTGTGCATGGACAAAGATCTTATTGAAAGGAGAAAAAATAAAACACCTTCACTGGTTGTTTTCAAAAATTCAGAGTCTAATTGGTATAATAATTTGTATAATCTCAGCATCTGTAACTTCAACCAGCCTTCTCAAAACAGTTATGTTTAAAAAGTGTCTGCTCTGTGAAGATTTTGGCAAAAGCTTGTGAGGACTTCCTTAGAGACACACACACTGCACTGTCTAACTAGGGTACAGTCAGGCTCACCTGAAAAGCCAATCCCCTGTCCTTAGAGGATCCTGCCTTTTGACTTAGTGCTCTTAACCTTAAACAAGAGCTCTGCAAACAGCAGCAGCAAGGATGAAAGAAAACATTCAATAGTTAAGTCATTTTAGACATCTGGAACAACATCTGCCCATACTTGTTTTCACAGCAACTTAGACTTGGGAGATTTTACTTATTTGTTACTGTAAGCAACTCACAAACTAACTCATGCTATTTAATCACTTAAGGACTACTCAAGCTTCCTTCTATCATGCTAAAAATTGCCTTATTAGCTACAGAACACACACATTTCACATCTTATTCCTTGTAACCAGGCTAACAAAGCTCCCATTGTGTGTTGTGCAAACCAATAACCACTCCAGGGGTTCTTCTCTAGGGTAGCTGCCCATGCACTGCCACTATTTACCAACATGAATCATAGAATGGTTTCAGATGGAAGGGACCTTCAAGATCATCTAGTTTCAGCCCACTACACCAGGTTGCTCAGTGCCTTATCCAGCCTGGCCTTAAACACCTCCAGGGATTGAGGGGGCATCCACAGCCTCTCTGGGCAACCTCTTCCAGTGTCTCACCACCCTCAAGGCAAAGAAATTCTTACCTCCAGCCTAAATCTCCCCTCTTCTGATCTGTATCCATGACCACTAGTCCTTCTATGACATACCCTATTAAAGAGTCCTACCCCCGCCTTTCTGCAGCCCCCTTCAGGTATTGAGAAGTTACTATGAGGTCCTACCTGGGCCTTCTCTTCCCCAGGCTGGTGAAAACAGAGTTTAAACCTAAGTTTAAATATGATTCAACTCTTAAAAACTACACATTCACCTGAATGCAGATATTTGGCACAGGAGAGGGTTCACCTCTGACTGAAATAATATGCCAAATCTTTCCAGCAATAACTGGAGGCCTAAACACACTCCAGCTTTATCAAACATTCACAGCTTATCATCAATTATACTCTGAAAGAACCTTGCTAATATTAAACTGCTCAACCAATTTTTACCAACATAAATGTTAAAAATAACCACTAGATTTTAAATCTGAAGCCGATTTTAGTGTGGATGGAGTGGGTGCTTCTAAATTTATAAAGGGCCTTTATTGATTTCAAGTAGATGAAGAACCAAATTTCCTCTTTCCTGCTTTCAGGATCTCCCTTAAGTCTCCTTATCTTGTACAATGCTCTTGCAAGGCAACTCTCTGGTTGCCTCTTTTGTCTACAGAATAATTGATAGAAGATTCCTGGAGGGAAACTCAGTGAAGAAAAGGCAAACTTTTATGAAGCCTCGTTAAAGCTGGCTGTGTTACTTCAGGAGATTTCTTAGGAAGAAAAGAGAAAGAATATTATTGCTCCCTGTTTGGAAAGGCAAGATTCAAATCCTACTAAACAGTGATGAATTCTCTGTCTGTGCTCACTCTGTGAACAATAACAACAGAAAATAAAGGACACCACAGTGATGAGACCTACATTGTTATATAGCCCAGAGAGTGCTATCTTCAACACAACTGTCCACTCGAGGCAGAAGCAGACAGTACCTTTTGTCCACCAAGCTTAAAATCTTTGATAAACAAGCTTAACTTTTACAGCCTGCAGGTAGCTTCTGCTGTGCTGTTCTTTAGCACAAGCACTAATACATTTTTCTTCCTTTTCTCCTTCACATACGATGTCCCTCCTGTTTTCCTGTGGGGATATAGCTCTGCTGGTACATTTTCATTAACTGAGCCTGGGTCAAGCATCCCTGAGACAAATGTATTTCATAAGAAAGTGTGACTCTATTTGCCATTGTTAAAAGGTCAAGCACACACAATACACACACATTTAGCTTTTGAAGGGACCCCAGATTCTTCAACATCAGTAATACTGTCAAAAATGCTGCACTTGCTGCAATCCAAGAGCCAAGAGTGGAAGAAGTTTGCAAAAGTAGTTTTTCCCTCACTAGAGCACACTGCTTAGAACTGGGACTACCCTGCAAGATCAACCAAGCTCTGATCCTACTGTAACAGCCACACATGGTCTCTGCTGAGACCAACAGGAAAACACCTAAATCACCTCTACTTCAATGCTGCTGGGTCTCCCTGAGGGCAATGAATGACACCCACAGAGCCAGCAGCAGACTCCTGCTGCAACCAGGCCAAGCCACCACCACCATGAGCAGCTGCCCTAAAAAGCACCGCCTTGTCTCATGTACATCTCTTGAAGCATACATGAAGAAATATTGACCATGAAAGCTTAACTGGTTTCAGATTCAGCACAGTGGAGACAACAGAAAGGATGTGAGTTACTTATAAGTAGTGTTTGCAGCCTGGAGGGGCTACAGAAAGGCTGGGGTGGGACTTTTTAATAGGATATGTGATGGAAGGACTACAAATAATGGATGTAAATTGAAAGAGGGGAGATTCTGGCTAAAGATAAGAAAGGAATTCTTTATGGGGAGGATAGTGAAACACTGCAAGAGGCTGCCCAGAGAGGTTGTGGATGTCCCCTCAATCCCTGGAGGTGTTTAAGGCCAGGCTGGATGAGGCACTGAGCAACCTGGTCAAGTGGGAGGTGTCCCTGCCCACGGCAGGGGGGTTGGAAGAGATCCCTTCCAACCCAAACCTAGAGATCTAGAAGGTCCCTTCCAACCCAAACCATACTATGATTCTATATTTCTCTCTAATTGCTCCCTCAACCTTCCCTCTCAGGGGGATTTACCTGTAAAAAAACAGTCACAAGATGGGACAGGCATCAGGAATGGAAGTTGTGCCATCAGGGTACGTTTCCAAGCTCTACTTAACAAGATTAGGGGGGCCATGTGTTTGTGCTGTTCCTGTCCCCAAGGACAGGGCAAGCACAAAGTTTCCATTTGTACAGCCATAACTTCTGCGGGACACAAATTGAGAAAACAGAATTCAACTCACTGCCAAATTAATCAGAGAACACTGCAGCAGTGTGTCAAACAAACAGACTAGCAAACAAAACTACAAACCCAATTAAAAACAAAGCAGAACACTTCAAAATCATGTGGATCACACAACCCAAGCATGCAAAAAAACCTACCAGACATATAAAGGTATAAAATTAATGTAATTTTACTCAAGCATTATCAAGGGTATCTGAATTCAATGTTTTTAGCATGGCGTCTCTATGAATATACAATAATTTACGTCCAATTTGTATTACTGTTAAAATTCTTGCATTTTCTCCATGAAGTACTTTATTCTGCTAGTCAATTAGCAGCATCCAGATATATGAAAACACAATTTATACTAGGTTTTTGTGCTAGAAAGGATAATTTTTACTGTAACATCTTTTTTTTTTTGAAACAGAATGTCTTAAGAGGAGATAGTAGTACAAGAAAAAAACCCCTGAAATCCTCAAGGACACTAAAAAGCATTGTGGTCACCAAGGTGAGAACTGGAAAACCCAAGGCTACTGGCTGTCACACTGGTATTAATGGGAGTCAGTGTGAAGGAAGAGCTCCTCACACTTCAGTCCCCCCTGCAGCCACTGGTCACAGGCACCAGGCTCCCAACATTCTCTAACCGACTGCAACAGCCTTCTGGGGAAGCATGGACTCCACATGGAGAAAGATTAAAAATAGGACATGCATTGTTTTTTTCCAAGGCATTATCTGAAAGTATGTCTTTCAAAAAATCATCATGGATGTCAAAACAGGAAATGCTTCAAACACCCTTGGCTGACTTCTGGAAAGCAATTAGGCTGATGTCTTATGAGAATAAAGTATTGTGATATGTTGCTAAATGCACAGCTCCACAGGGGAGTGCAGTCAGTCTGATGTGTCTTTCAGACACGTTGAGTATGAAGTATTTTCTGTGCTTTAAATAAAGAAGAAAATGGTGTGGGCTTTCTGGCTCATTAGTACATCACATTTCTATAAACATTGTTAACTGTAAGAATTTCTGTATTACCTTTGCACTCCTGTGTCCCCTCACAATTCACTTGTGTTTGTCTAACCTACTCACATAAATGAGACTGTTAATGCCTATGATTAACTGTTACAGGCACACAGCTCTGATGCAGCAGCCACAGACACCTAAAGGTTATGCTGGCACGAAAATAAAATGAGACAAACCAAAAACCACAAACATGAGAAGAAAATAGGGGAAAAAAAAAAAAGAAAATCAGATCAGACTGAGAATAACAGGTTGTTACTAGAGTAAAATGGGTGAAAAAGGAAAAAAAACAAACCACTATTTGCTTAAATTACAGGAAAGGGAAAAGAGCACTTGAAACCTTGGAGCTTCATGAAACATTCTGAAAATCAAGACAATGAAAGCAACATCCGTTGCCAGGTGTTTTGTCACAGTTTATTTTAGCCAATATTCCTCTAGAAACACTCAGAGGTGATGACCCTGGTGGTGATATACCCAGGGGAGATCAGATGAGCAGAGTTTACTCATGTAATAGAGACAGCTTGATGGAAAATTCAGTGCTAGGGAGGATTCTGTCGAGAACGAGTGTGAGAATCCAAGATATGCTCACTCTGACAGCTTCAAACTAAATTCTCTACTCAACTGATTATTTTTACATGAAGAAGATTATTTGAAAGTGGCACTTAAAGTTGGATAAATACAAGGCAAAAAAATGCCCTGCTTAGGTCAAAATTTGTCAGTTCAGGCCATAATATTGCATCTTCCTCTTCCCAGAGAAGTAAACCAGTCAAAAGCTTTACAGAAAATTCCTTGGGCTTCTACAGTTCTGGGATGACAGCAAGCCTTCACAGCACATCTAACACCTTCACTGCTAAACAAGGCAGGACAAATAAGGGAGAAACAAACAAAAAATAAATAAATCTCATTTTGAGTCAACCACATAGACTAAAACGGTTTCTTGAAGCCCTGAGATACAGCAACAAGCTGTCTTCTACCCAATGCTCTGCAGAGGAGGAAGCAAAGCTCCAACTGTGGGTGCTGAAAAAAGACCTTCAGGAACTGTTTTCTCTCAGATAATTCTGCGCATTCCCATTTGTATGTGAATTGCGATGTTTTCTGCTCAAAGCAAGTAGGAGCTCCCACATTTCTCTCCACACAGCCCTCTTGTGGGGCTCTCTTTCTGAAGAGGTGACAACTCTCAACCTCAAGCTCCTGCTCATATTATAAAGAACAATTTCTAACATTTCACTGCAAATGGGTTTCTTCATTCTCCTAAGAAACATTTGTCATTGACAGCAACAGCCACATGCTGGAAAACTAGAATTAAGCTTTTATGAGTGACTCTTGTTAGGAAGACTTTAATTATTTGTACTGTAAACACTCACTCCAAGAACAGCCCAAGAGCCACCTCTGAGATAACAGACACTTCACTGGGCCAGAGGAGGCAAATGAAGGTTTTTTTTAGCCTCAGTGGAGAAAATCTGTTGTAGATCTGCAACCTTCTTTCATAAGAACAACAAAGGAGGGAAGCAATTCAAAGAGACAAATGTAAAAATATCACTGAATTGTATGTGACACACCTCAAGGCTCAGCAAATCTCTCTTCACTTAGGTATAAAAAAAAAACCCATAGAGAAATTCTCATCATCTCAAAATGAAAAACCCAGTGTTATGTTCTTGATCGCCTGTGACATTCAAAAATGCTGCCATTTCAGATCCCATCAAAAGTTTCTCCAGCCTCTATTCTTTCAAAACTACACTTAAACATTCACTGGCAGTTTTATGATTCTGAAAGTTTTATCTGTTCTCACAAGGAAGCCATTTTGAAACAGAAATTTCAAGCATACTTTAGTAATAATTTCAAATGTGGGTAGTAAGTTTGATTTAATTAATAAAATCCTATTTATTCCCCCCATCAGGGAACTGTACCAAAACCCTTCTTAAACCAAAGTCTTCCATGCTAGTATGTACAGAGATGGTTATTAATCTTCTCTACTGTGGTAAGTGTGTGGTCTTTTGAGATGCTGGTAAAACTGGGAGTGAATTTAAGAAGCTTTCAGCTGGAGGTGAGAGAACCCTGTTCATTAATGCTCAACACCACTAGAGTTACAGTCCCTATCCTCTAGAATTTCAATACAATGCTCCAAAAAACAGAAGGAAATACCATTATTTGGCACCTCTTCCTTGATCTGGCTCTGCCATGGCAGGTGCTCCTCCACAGCACCACCACTCAAGTTTCATCCCCACAAACTTGAACACACACTGGTTCTTCCCTGGGTAATAATGAAGTGAAATGGATCACTCAGAAGGGGTGGCCATCCTTAAATCCTTAAAGCACTGTGTTTCAGAAGTGACCAGCACATTGCACAACTCAAGCCTCAACACAAAGCACAGAAATTGAGACAGATCAAACCCCATCTCCTGTAAGACTGTTGCAGCTGGCCAGGAATGCAGGGGATGTACTGGGCTGTTGAGAAGAAATAAATCACTGTTTGGGAGAGAAAGAGGTTTGTGGGAAAGCAACAGAAGAATGGTGAGGAGGACTGTAAATATGCTCAAGTGACTCTCATGTGGGGTGCTGGGAAACATTTATCACATTGTTTTGTTACATGTTCACAAGTACAGCATCTGCAGGGAGATTATGTGAGTCTGCAATGGTCTCAGGGACATCTCATCCAACCTCCTGAGAATCCTGCCCTGCTCTTGAAGAAGATCAAGGCACAGAGACAACCAGGCCTGCTCCAGCTCTTGAAATACTGGCACTACCAGGGAGTCTGTGCACCCTCGCACTAACAAGGACTCTCTCTCACCCTGCTGTGCCTCTGTCCCTGCTTGCCTTCCTCCACCTGGGTGTTGCTGCAGAGACTCCCTGGTCTGTCAGGTATCAAGATTAAACTTGGTTTTTACCTTTCATCTGTACTTTCATGCATCCTCTCTGCATTGGCTCACACAAAGGAGAAAGAGTAAGTCTGAGAGCGTCTATCTCAGCTCTAAACACTGAGGTCTATACATTTTATCAGTGCTTTAAGAAGCAGTGCTTAACTTTCCTGGCAAAGAAAACCCAGTCTACCTCTGGGAGCAAATACTCTGCAGGTTTAAAACTGGCTTTGGAAGTCTGTCCAAGTGAGGTTTTTGGGAATAAAAGGCTTCACTAAAACCTGGGGTAGTTTAAAAGAGCAATGTCATTGCTTAGTATGTGCAAGCCCTTGCACAATGGATGAAGTTTTATCCTCAAATACAACTGACTTAACTCAAAAACTCTATAAACTAATTTTGCACACTCACAATATAAATACACTATACAATATAAAACACTGAGCTAAACTCACACAGCTTTCTTAAAACACACCTTTCAATTAAAAGTTATGCTTCTTTTACTTGCTATTGCTTCTTAAAGCTTTGCACCAGAAAACAAAGAGCATAGCTTCATACTTTCATATATTTAAGCAAAAGTAATACATTTAAACATTAAGTACCAAGCAAGCTAAAATACACAGAAGACATCCCTCTGTATTTACACATGAAGATGACTTACACACACCTGCATAAGGAACACACTGGTGTGTGACTGAAGCACCTGCCTGAAAAATAATCTATTAAGGAAAAAGTCAACTGTAAAAAAAGAAGTTACAGCTTTGCTTTACACAGCCAAAAGGAACAAGAAGCAGCTGCAAACACAACTGGAGATTTCCATATAAACCAGTAAACCAACTTTACATGATGAAAAGGTTTGCAAGGGCCAAACACAGGACTAAAATCCTGCTGACACCCCTACTGGGAGCTGTAGAGGTTCCCTATTAATATGAGGGCAGTGGAGAACAGTCAGGGCTTGTGAGGATCAGAACCCTGATGCCTTCAAACCTGCAGAAGGTGACTCCTCTGCAATACTTCACTGAATTTCATTAAAAGAATAATTGTGACTGGTAAATTTTAAGCAATGCTGCTTTGAAAAATCTAACTACCTTCAGAAGAACGGTCTGTGTTTCTGATTAAATAGGAAGGACTTTACATTTTTAACTTCAGCATCATCAGTTTGCTCCCATACCCATTTGAAGTCAATTTTACAACTGCCATTGACTTCAGCAAGAATGGAATTAGATCCTAACATATTTGCATGTCAAATATCTTTTCTTGCAGTTACAGTGTTTTCATCCATGACATCTGCAATTTAATGGTACATTTTCTTTGAAAAAGCAATGCCACGTTTCTTTGAAAGGCAGCACCAATGTAATAACATTGGTCAAAATAAGGGAGATTAATACCAAAAAAACTCCACGACACGCTTGCAAGTACTGAAATGCTACAAGGCTTTCACTGATAATGAGAGAACAGTCCACACAGCAGGTGTCAATTTCAACAAATTTCAAATAAATAAAATTCACCAAAGCCTGCTGCAGAACAGGATATGGGCAAAAGAACTACAGACTCATGCATAGAGCAGGATGATTTAGGTTTTCTTCCAGCTGTGAATTTATTGTAATCCCAAAGCAAGTCAACCAGAGACAGAATATTACTGTGGATCAACAGGCTACCAAGTATCAAGCACCTAATCTGAGCCACTGCAGAAAGTGAGCTGGGACAGGGTTCCTCACTTGGAGGTACCACCATCAGAGCAACTATCATGATGCTGCAGGGACATGAAGTTTATGCAATAATTTCATTTACCCATTAGGGCAAAATACACAATACTGTTAAAATACACAACCTGAAAGAAAACAACATGAGTTTTCCTTATCCACAAAGGAATCAAAAAGCTTGTTAACTCAACAGGATTTAACACCATTTCCACAGCACTTCGTCAGAAACTTGGTCTGATCAGTTTAATTTATACATATTGAAGAAGCAGTCCTCCAGGCATGCCTGAAGGAATAAAAATAGCAGATTAAATGAGAGCAAGGGGTCACCATCACCGACAATGTACAGAGTCATAAATGTAATCCATTCATTTGAAGACAGTTTAAATTAGCCTGAAAAAATGCTTATGTTGCTTAACTGTTACGTCTTTAAGAAGCAGAGAATTAAAAAGCTGTGCTAATCTAGTCATAATTTCATGACTAGAAGTCAAAATTCTGAATGGCCTGTGCAAGTGTGTTTAATACACCTCTCCAGGTTCCAGAATTCACAAATTAATTTAAAGCAATTTGATGTTGGGCTACCTCAAAACTACTGACTTTTTAATATATAAACTTTATGTTCATTTTCTTCAATCTCCAAAAATTGCAGTAGATTTGTCAATGGTTTTCTCCTTTTGCTTTTCCAGCTAACCCCAGTCACTTCCTTCAATTGTAGGGGCACCAAAGAACATATCTTGAAGCAATTCTGCAGTTCAATTGGATTCATAAAGACCATTTGCAAGATGAAAAATAAAACATGAGACATTTCTGGATCACATATTGATCATTTAATTATTTACCATTTTAACTGCCTGCTGTCTTTGGCACAACTATCTATGCTGGCAGAACATCATAATTACTCTTCTAAAATACCTGTATGTCAGAAGTCAATTATTCAAGTGACAGCAATCATGTTTGCTTTCTCTGTTAACCATTATTAACTTTGAGGTTCTGATTTAAAAGATAACTGAAAGCAGTAACCCAGTCTTATTCACCACAGCAATTTCCATCTTATTATCTGTAGGTTGTGTTTTGACTTGCTTCACACTAATAAATGAACATTAATGTGCTGTTTATCAAGTTATACACATCAAACACTGAAACTCTCCCAGTGCTGAAACCTGGTGCAGTCTAAAAGCTTTCTTCTCCTCCCATTACTGATATTACTCCTTATGTTTCTCTCAAAAACTTGCTGTATAGGTGAGGCTGTTACCCAGGCAGTTAATACTGCTATTCTCTGGGTTATTCAGCTCATTTCACCATGATCTACAGCTTTGCAATTAAACCTGAGACAAATAATCTATTTAAAACTTATTTTCTCCCATCAATTTCCCATAAATCAAGCAATATGTGATGGGGAGAGAATTACCTGGTACCACTTATCCATTATCATTATCTAAACTATGTTACCTTCGAATGGAATTTAGAAAGTTTATCACTAACAGTTCCTTTAATTTGACTGAAAAGTCAATCCATGCTGCTTTGTTCTCCCTTCAATTACAGCATTAGACTGCTTTCATACCCCTTATGAGTGAGCTGAAATACATTCTAATTGCTGCTACAGACAGAGCAAGCTTCTATAGCTGATCTGCTTGTTTTACATGACACTGATAGCATGAAGCAGGTGGAAAGTTAGTTTACTTGGCAGCAAAGGGTAGAAGCAGGTGGCAGGCAAGACACAACCAGAGAAAAAGGATCCTGGTACAGCAGTAGCCAGGGCCCTGCCAGCTGGGAGGACATACTGCACACAGGTAACATTTGAGGAGGACTTCAGAGTTGGTTTCCTGACCAACCTCAATAAAGCAGGCCACCAATGTCATACAGCAACTCTGCTGAGTCCTTCCTTGAGTTCTAACCTTGCAATCTGCATGGTGACACCACAAAGGACTCAGATTGAAATCCATGCCTATGCTTACACAACTAGTATTTTCCACACTGCAGACTGCAACCAGCAGCCTGCTCTCCAAGTTGTTTTATATGCTCATAAACAAGGTATTATTAGAAATTCAATAGAGATTATAGAGGATCATGGAATTTGCAAGAATCAAATAATGTGATGGAAGAGGAGAAAAGTGGTGTATTAGTATTGAAAAGCAGTGCTTTTTTGTAAAATGTTCACTTTTGTTTTCTTCTAAAATGAAAGGCCAGGAGAACAACCTAAATCACAGAGGGAATGGAGGAAGATTCAGGCTAGATATAAGAAAGAAGTTCTTTGCTGTGAGGGTGGTGAGACACTGGAAGAGGTTGCCCAGAGAGGCTGTGGATGCCCCCTCCCTGGAGGTGTTCAAAACCAGGCTGGATGAGGCACTGAGCAACCTGATCAAGTGGGAGGTGTCCCTGCCTATGGCAGAGGGGTTGGAACTTGATGATCTTGAAGGTCCCTTCCAACTCAAACTATTCTATGACTCTATGAATGTGAACTCTAAGGGAGGATAAGACCAAGAGGTTAAAAAAACTTTTTTAAAAATCTGATGTATATTCTCAGCTCCCCAATATTTGGGATCCCGTTTCACAATTTTCCTTTGTCTCCCTGTACTTTCCATAGCCACAGAACCTGGATTCAGATTTGACCTCTGGCAGTTCTCCAAGCACAGAGCATTTGTTATTTACAAGGTATTAGAAAACATATACATCAAACCACCAGCAAGCATGGTTTGGTTTGTTTATTATGGCTTAAAAATATTTGGTGTCACTACAGCTAATTGGCATGTTTTCCCAGCAGAGTAAATAGATACCAAACAAACTCATAAATCACACTAGCTGTGTTTTTAGGCAACATTTCCACATCCAATATTTTCTATTTTTGTACAGAAAAAAAATCAAGCTGTTGAAATACCCAAACTACAACTGCATTTATCCATGGTTGGGCAAGATGCAGTTCAGATAAAAAGCATCACTTCTTCTAAGACACAAAGTTTGTAATAAATAAACACAAATTTCTTCCTTAAATATTCTGCTGCGTGGCTAAAAGGCCAGGGAAATAACTGATGTAGCCATCAACTATAACACCTGTAACATCTGTCTGAAATGCTACTTCTTAAGTGTGTACTCAGTTGGAAGAGCATCAGAC